>JACEIK010004177.1:0-81503 GCA_018107945.1 Datura stramonium | reverse complement strand
ATATATATATATAGTAATCTTGTTGAACATTCATTTGGACTCTGAGTTTTATATTTTGGAAATATATTGTTGTGCATATTATTTTTTTGTGCTCATTGTGGTTGCATTTTCTAACACTTGTTCTAGGGGTATTGAAGTTGAGGGTCGAGGATCTTTTTGAGTTATATTTATATATAGCTCACTCGTTACTTGCATGTCTATGCAGATTCTGTTACGGGAGGTGAGACTAATGGCTGACGAATCCGTTCGCGTAGATTCTGTTACTGAGGTGAGCCTTCACGTCGATTCGTGGAGGCTATCATTTCAGCTTTATCTACTCTTTATATATATTTTCTTTTCTTGGGGTTTGCATGTCCGACAGCTAAACTCATGTAATTCTAGTAAATGCTCGATGGTCGTAGTGTGGGATATGGACTAGAGATACACTACTTAAACGGTTGTGTACTTTCTTATAAATTGATACTTGATTTTGGTTGGACATCATTTCATTTTTATGAATATTGATGTGTTCGGAGTTGCATATATTGTATTTCAATACTTATAAAAATAAGTTAAGTGTTTGGAAAAATAGGTTCCCTAGCGGTGGTGTTAGCGGGTGCCAGTCACGTCTAGGGGTATTTTGGGACATGACAAATAACAACTTCAATTGGGACTTTTGTTGTATTATGAGAAGGCATTAGCCGTGAACAAATCAGATCTAACAACATGGGGGCTTCAAACTTCAAGTCATGACGATGAATCAGACCCTTGGAGAGGGCCCATTGTAGTTGGCCAAGCGAAATCATGTTGGATACCCATTGGAACTGATTCTCTTTATCTTCCACCTTCTTGCGGAATATCGAGTATGATTAGATTGGCTCCACCCAATAAAGCGAATGGATTGCCTCGGGAGTTATTGGTACCTCTAGCCTCCACACCTAAACCGATGGTAGGCATGGTAATGTATCTGTGCGGTCCTTGTGCTTGAGGAGTTGTTGCCTGGCCCTGTATATAGTATATAATTTCCACACCAATTCTAAAAAATATGGGTCAACAGGTATGGTGAATGGACCCCAGTCGCGCATCCAATTCTATTTGTAGATATCTAGGAAGGCATTTTTGAAGGAGTCCAATTCAAATTGGGATTCCACATGGATGGATCACTTCTCCTTGAAAACCACATAATACCTCTTCATGCATTCCAACCCAAAACCAAGCTTATGTATTGTTGGTCGGTATTGATGCTAGGCCTTGGTGAGATTGCCGGGAAACAGATATGATGCTGCAAACTAAGGTTAGAGTGGTGCACATATTTTTGAAACTCAAATCATGAAAGAAAAAATTCAGGTTCAATAATTTCATCCTTCAATAGACATCGGCGAATCATCGGCGAAAAGCCGATGGAGATTTGTGAAGCGCCGATGAGTTGACGATGTAAAGCGGTGACCAGAGAGAACATCATACTATCCGCGCCATATTGGTAAAACACCGATCATGATCTGCGAAGCACTAATATACTGCAGAGTGATGCCCACATGAAATATTTGGCAGGTCAATCTACAAGACAACCGGCGATTCCCGAAACACGATCGACGGTCTGCCAGTGGCCGACCTGTAATTAACCCACAGGCCACCCCCACATAGATGTACACAAATCATAACCTAAACCAATCAAATTACAAGTATACCTTAAGAAAGGTGTCAAGCTATCTATTATTGGGCAACTTGAGAGGGTGTCCTACTCATACTACACCCGAATACCATGTGAGAACCACGTAAAAACCAAACAAAAATCCACCAACAATTAGACAAAAAAAGCATAAAATAAAAACCTAAGAAACAAAATATCACCAATAGCTTGAAACCATATAGAGCGAGTGACAAAGAACTTACCAATTAGGGGAATAGTCACAACCGACAGCCTCTACTTACCGCGGTTATGTGGAGATTACAATGGAGTGATAGAGATGGGTGAGTGAAATTGGATGGAGGTATTTAAATTGGAAAGAAGATGAATTTGATTGGGTGAGAGATGGTGGTCATTAATGGAGGATTGGTGGGAATGTGGGTTGTTTAGGGGAATTAATATATGATGGGAAAGAGATGAATGAAAAATGGGGAAGTGTCATGACCTGAACGGAGGTCCGGATAGCGACATGGGACAAGGAGCCACGAGAGACCCCAAGCCGACCCATGGAATAAGCATACATCTAACTCAATCAAGAACTGAATAACCATCAATACAATCGTAGCGGAAGTCTAACTTGAATATAACATTAGAATATAAAATCCGAATCCAAATACATACAAATGTATGAATAGCCTCTAATCATGACGAGTTGTTGGGACAGGACCCCAAATAACTCAACAAGCTGAAACTAAAATACATAAAGAAAAGATGGATAGTCTAGTCCTCAGAAGATGAGGACTCGCCAATAACGCAACGCTAACTCCGATAAGCTGACTAACAACGGGGCTGAAGCTGAGAGCCGGGTCCTGTATCATGAAAGGATACAACATAGAAGTATGCGATTAGTACATGGAATGTACCAGGTATGGAAAGTAAGAAAAACCGCTAATGTAAGTAAGATCATTTAAACACAATGCATTAATTAAAACATAACATCAGAAAACTGAGAGTAGGACTTGCATGCATTCTTTCTGAAACCATGACCTCTTTATAACATGATATAACATGCTTTGTAACATCATAACTGAATCGATTGACTCAAAGCTGAATTCTAACATTTATAAGTAAAAGGTAAACATTAAGTCAAACCTACTTTAGAACATGCATTTGCATATATCTCATAAGTAATGATTAGGCATATCCGAAATCATGAGGAACAATGGGAGACTTGTCTTTTGACCGACATACCACGATAGAGCTTACGTGGTCCCAACTATTACACTCAAGTGGGTAGAGCCGTCAAAAGACTTACCAAGGCAAAGGACGCTACCATGATACCGATATCCAGCTGAAGGCCCATTCAGGCAAGGGAGGTCCCAAATCATATAATAGTATCAACCTATGTTGGCGTATAGTTCTGAGGCATAGGGGAATCGACTCATAGCCTACTCAGAGCAAGAAAATACTCCCAAAACATGAATATGCTCTACATTGTATATAACAAAGCTCAACATCATCTATTGACGAAGCTCAATAATCAAATACATCTCAAATACGAATCATGCATATGAGAAGCTTTAGTTCAAAACATACCACAAGCTAAAAACATACTTTGGAGCCTTTGCTCCAAACCATGTGGTAAGCTATGCATATGAAGACTTAACTCAAAACATACATCAAGTTAGAATATAAATTTGGGAGTCTTCATTGCAAAATAATGCGATAAGCTTAGTTCGGGAAAATCATCATTTAAACTTAACATGTGGGCATTGCCCAAAGCTTTAACATACTTAGGAATACTCATTTCTCATCAAAAATATAATTATAAAGATCAGTAGCTTCAAATCGTGCTTTTCTTCATAATATTTCATCATTATCACATATACTTCACAAATCTCACTTTTCATGATCATCTCGTCAATGGGATTCAACTTTCATAAGGCTAGAAACATAATTTTAATTAAAATCATTATAAAATTTGACCATGCTTCACAATTCGATAATAACATCATAATCAATTTATACCCATGCGTAGAAATAGATAATTGATGCATTTAGGTAAAAACCCCATAGATCAATCATAGAATTTCATACTTTTTAGAGAGGGATTGGGCATGGTTGTGGAAGATACCACCTATTCATAACCCTACATACCATATGGAGACTGAGTCTTACTCTCCCTTGAATGCCCAAATAGGAATTGAAAGAAATTGAAGAAGAAAACGTGGAATCACCCTTTGATCACCTCTCTATTACTCTTCCATTCTCTTGCATGCATGAATGAAGACTTTAGGATAGTTTCCCCCCTAAAACCCACCTTTCATAGGCTAAAATGATGTAGTTTAGGCTTTAGGAACTTAGGAATTACAAAAAGACCCTTACTAATTTCGCAGGAAAAGACTGCCAGGAGGTCCCAACGAGGGACCTTATAACTCATCCTTACTGGCCACAACTCGTTGCCTCAATCCGTGATGTACACTACAAAAAATTCATCAGGGGACCCCACAAATCGTGGTGGCTGACCAGGACTTGTGGTCACCACCCATGATCCCCACTATCCAAAACTCCTTTCCAAGCGTCTAGTCCAGGCCACAGGTGACCTCGTGTGTCGTGTGTCTGACCACGACTCGTGGTCATGCCCGTGGTCTTTTCCAGACCGTACCACCTCCTTGCTTGATCATGAGTCACTTTAGAACTCGTGGTCACTCCTCATGGGTCACCTAATGACCTGTTCTGTGACCTGATGCAGAATTTCAATTTTTCCCCGTTTCAACTCTCGGGTCTGATCTTTGAGCTTCCGGGGTATAACAATATCATCCCCTTGGGAACATTCATCCTCGAATGTCGGAAAACACATAGAAAAGGTAGAAACATACAATTATTATATGCAAATACTGATCATTTATGATGAAAACTAACAGAATGACTACCTTCGAAAAGTACTACATAGCTGAACAGAATTGAGGCACCACATACATTCACCATAACATAAAACAAACTTGCGCACATGAACTGAACATGAAACTAAAAAGAGTTTTATATAAAAACTGATACCTCAAGCTAACATTGAGCTGATAGAGAATAAATGTGGGCATCTAGCCATCATATCCAATTCGGCTACCCACGTAGCTCCCTCAACATGCTGATTTCTCCATAACACCTTTACTGAAGCTACTTCCTTGTTAATTAGCCTCCAAACCTGACGATCCGATATTTCAACTGAAACTTCCTCATAGCTAAGGTTATCCTTTACACTAACGTTGTCCATTGGGACTACTAGAGATGGATGTCTCAAAAATTTCTTCAAAAGCGATACATGAAACATAGGATGCATGAAATATAAATTTGAGGGCAAGTCAACCTCATATGCTACCTTACCAACTCTTCTCATAATCCGGTAGGGACCAACATAATGGGGACTGATTTTTCCTTTCTTCCCAAACCACATGACTTCCTTCATGGGAGATACCTTTAGAAATACCCGATCGTCCACGTCGAACTCCAAATCTCTCCTCCTCATATCAGCATATGACTTTTGATGATTTTTAGTGGTTTTCAGCCAGTCCCTTATCAACTGAACCTTTAGCATAGCCTCATGAACAAAATATGGCCCTACCATAGGTGCCTTACCAACCTCAAACCATCCGATGGGCGATCTACATCTCCGCCCATAGAGAGCCTCATACGGTGCCATTTGGATATTGGACTGATAGTTGTCATTGTAAGCAAACTCGATCAGGGGCAATCTATCCTCCCAACTACCTTTAAAGTCTTTCACACAAGCTTTCTACATGTCTTCGAGAGTTTGAATTGTCTGCTCCGCTTGTCCATCTGTTTGCGGATGATACGCTATGCTGAGCTTAACCTGAGTCCCAAGCCCTTTTTGAAAAGACTGCCAAAACTGAGAGGTCAATTGAGTACCTCGATCTTAAATGTTAGACAAGGGCACTCCATGAAATCGAACCAACTCCCAAATGTATAGCTTGGCATAATCCTCCGCTGAGTCCGTGGTTTTGACCGGTAGAAAATGCGCAGCTTTAGTCAGCCTGTCTACCACCACCTATATAGAATCATACTATCGGTGAGTACGAGGTAGGCCTGTAATAAAATCCATATTAATCTCTTCCCACTTCCAAGAGGGAATACTAATATCCTAAAGTACGCCTCCCGACCTTTGATGCTCAACCTTTACTTGCTGATAGTTCGGGCACTTGGCTATGAATTCTGCAATATCCCTCTTCATGCCATTCCACAAATATATTTCCTGCAAGTCATGATACATCTTGGTGGCACCCAAATGGATAGAATATCAGGATCCATGAGCCTCATGCAACATCCGACTCCTCAAATCATCGACATGCGAAACATATTGGTGACCCTGGTACCGCAGCACATCATCTCCCCCTTGGGATAAGACCTCCACCTTCTGACTTCAAACGACTTCTTTCAGCTTTACCAAAATCGGGTCCTCATCTTTCTAGCTTTCACATTAGTCACCAAGGACGTTTCTAAACCGTTCTGGATATCAACACTACCATCGGTTGAGTCGACCAATCTAACTCCCAACCTTGTGAGTCAATGTACATCTTTCACCAACTCCTTCTTTCCTTCATCTATATGGGACACACTCTCCAATAGAGAGCCTACTAAGTGCGTCCACTACCACATTACCCTTACTCGAATGGTAAAGGACACTCATATCATAGTCCTTGAGTAGCTTCAACCACCTCATTTGTCCAAGATTGAGATATTTCTGCGTGAATACATATTGTAAGCTCTTGTGATCCGTAAATACATCCATGTGGACCGAAGACAAATAATGCCACCATATCTTCAAGGCGAATACCACTGTGACCAATTCAAGGTCATGAGTTGTGTAATTCTTCTAATGGACTTTCAACTGTCTTTAGGTATATGCTATCACTTTCCCATGCTGCATCAACAAACACCCAAGTTCGATCTTGAAGCATCACAATACACCACAAATCCATCGGTACCCTCGGGTAGGGTCAACACTGGTGCTGAAGTGAGTCGAGTCTTAAACTCTTTCAAGCTCTTCTCACAAGCCTCCGACCATTGGAACTATACCTTCTTCTGAGTCAATTTGGTCAAGGGTGCTGCAATGGATGATAAACCCTCAACAACCCTCTGAAAGTAGCCAGTTAAGCCCAAGAAACTTTGAATATCTAAAGGATTCACCAGCCTAGGCCAGTTTTTCACCGCCTTAATTTTTTGAGAATCTAGCTTTATGCCCTCACTCGATACCACATGGACAAAAAATGCTATGGAGTCCAACCAAAACTCACACTTGTTGAACTTGGCATACAGTTGGAGTTCCTTAAGAGTCTAAAGTACTACTCTCAAGTGAGCGGCATGCTCCTCCTCGCTCCGAGAGTATATAAGGATGTCATCAATGAACACAATCACGAACATGTCCAGATATAGCTTGAACACCTTGTTCATCAAGTCCATGAAAGTTGCAGGAGCATTTGTTAGTCCAAAAGACATAAATACAAACTCATAATGTCCATACCCCGTTCTGAAGGCTATCTTCGGGATATTACTCTCCCGAACTCTGACCTGATGATACTCGGACCTGAGATCTATCTATCAGAAACACTTGGCACCCTGAAGCTGGTCAAGCAAATCATCGATCCTGATTAAAGTATACCTTTTATTGACGATGACTTTGTTCAATTTCCGATAGTCAATACACATGCGAAGAGAACTATCCTTCTTTCGGACAAAGAGAACCGATGCACCCCATGGAGACTTTCTCGGTCTAATGAAACCCTTATCTAACACGTCCTTCAACTGCTCTTTCAACTCTTTTAGCTCAGCTTGAGACATCCTGTAGGGAGGAATAGATATAGGTTGTGTGTCAGGAAGAAGGTCAATATCGAAATCAATCTCCCACTTAGGAGGAACACCTGGAAAATAATCAGGAAAGACCTCTAGATACTCACGTACTACTAGAACTAATTGGATAGTCGGGGTCTCAGACTCGACATCCTTAACACTAACTTGATGGTATATGCAACCCCTTAGAAATCATCTTCCTGGCCTTATGGTAGAAAATGAAACGACCTGCAGGCACAACTGAACTACCCTTCAATTCTAAGACTGGATCACCCTAAAATATGAACTCACTGCTCAGTTCTACAATTAACTAAAGAATAACATTCAAATAACCAATTCATGCTGAGAATAACATCGAAATCAATCATGGCTAACTCTATCAAATGTGCTGATGTGACCTTCCAAAGGACTGAGACTGGGCAACCTCTATATACCTGTCTAGCTATAACCAAGTCACCAACTAGATTAGATATTGAGAAGGGTTCTGAAAAGACTTCGGGACTGACTCCAAAGCAACTGGCCACATAAGGTGTCAGAAGGCAAGGTAGTCCCCGAATCTAGCAAAGCATAAAAATTAATATGGAAAACTCCCAACATATCAGTGACCACATCCGGGGAGACCTCATGCTCCTGACCGGATACTAAAGCACAGAATCTATTCTGGCGCTGAACGCCAGTTGTGCTAGTAGATGCCCCCTGATATGCTTAGCGTACGGGAGGGGTTGCTGGGCCTCGGCCCCCAACCTGGTCCTATCTCTCTACTGGACATATCTCTAAGCATGTTTTCGGGCTACCCACACCCGAAAAAAGCACCTGAACCTTCCAAACACTGGCCTGTGTGTCCTTGACCACAGCTGCGACAAGCTAGGATACTAGAATATGCAGGTCTATTACGACCCCTTCAGCCTGATGCCCGTCTTCTTGATCATGTCTTGGCCTGGATGGCACACTCAATGGAAATGATGCCAGGGCTGATGATCTCTGGTGGTTCTACTATCGGTATCAACCTCCGAACCTCTGCTGAGTGAATCTATGGTCCTCGTTCCTGGACCTCTTGGCCTCCCTCTCCCTCGAATGCGTTGCCACCATCTGCTAGATGTACAACACTATCCATGGGAAATACATGTCCTGAAGGAGCATACGGGTACTACAATCCTTGTCCAAATAGCTTGCTACTCCATGGACGAATCTACTCACCCGCATCCTTTGATCGGCTACCAACTCTGGTGCATATTTCGATAGGCGAGTGAACTCAAGGGCATACTCTTTTATAATCATTTTCCCTTGCTTAAAATTCATGAACTTAGCTGTCTTTAGCTCCCTTATCTCTCGAGGGAAGAACCGATCTAGAAATGGAATGTGGAACTCTTCCCAAGTGACCAAACCTGCTCTTGTGACCTTGCTATTCTTTCATTGGCTAAATCAGATATGCGCGACCCTTTTAACTGATAAGAGGCCAACTCTGCGCTATCAATCCCATTCACCTCCATGACTTGGGTGATCTTGACAATCTCATCTAAGAACTCATGCGGGTCCTCATCTACCTTGGACCCAAGCAACTCCGGCGGGTTCATCCTCAAGAAGTCTCTGACTCAAGCTGCCACCACATTGTAATTTTGCAAAACATGCGTAACGGCCTGCTTATTGACTTGAGTGGTCAAGGCCTGTGCAAGCATCTGAATAGAGGCCTAGAACTCAGCTTGGGCAGCTGGCTCCAGTGCCTGGGGCTCCTGAACTGGTGGGGCTTGCTGATGCCCATGACCATTGCCACCCTCGTGGCCTTCACCATCTCCATTCCTCCTTCTGTTCATTCTTCATGGAGCCATGATTCTACAATCGCGAAATGCACGAATTAGAAGGATAGAAAGACTTTTCATCGCATGGCATAGATCATGAAAGAAGGGGACATTTCATAGACATCTCGTAGCCTCTTCGTCATAGGTGTGGTGCGCTTTAAACCTATGAAAAAGACTTTACTCAACATGGCTTTCAGAAACCCTAGGACACTTCAAAACCTATTCTCTGATACCAAGTTTATCACGACCCGATCGGAGGCCCGGATCGCGACACGGGACAAGGAACCATGAGAGACCCCAAGCTGACCCATGGCATAAGCATGCATCTAACTCAATCAAGAACAGAATAACCATCAATAAAATCATAGCGGAAGTCTAACTTGAATATAACATCACAATATAAAATCTGAAGCTGAATACAAACATATGTCTAAATAGCCTCTAATCATGAAGAGTTGATGGGACAGGACCCCAATTAACTCAACAAGATGAAACTTAAATACATAAAGAAAAGATCAATAATCTAGTCCTCAAAAGATGAGGACTCACCAATAAAACAATGCTAACTCCAATAAGCTGACTAAGAGCAAGGTTGAAGCTGAGAGTCGGGTCCTGTATCATAAAATAATACAACATAGAAGTATGTGGTCAGCACGTGGAAAGTACCTAGTATGCAAGGTAAGTAAAACCGCTAATGTAAGAAAAATCATTTAAAAACATGGCATTAATTAAAACATAACATTAGAAAATTGAGAGTAGGACTTGCATGCATTCTTTATGAAATCATTACCTCTTTATAACATGATATAAAATGCTTTATAATACCATAACTAAATCGATTGACTCAAAGTTGAATTCTAACATTTATAAATAAAAGCTGAACATTGAGTCAAACTTGCTTTAAAACATGCATTTACATAAATCTGATAAGTAATGATTATGCATATCAGAAATCATGTGGAACAATGGGAGACTCGTCTTTTGACTGATATACCATGATAGAGCTTACGTGGTCCCGATAATTACACTCAAGTGGGCAGAGCTGTCCAAAGTCTTTCCATGGCTAAGGACGCTACCATGATATCGATATCAAGTTGAAGGCCCATTCCTGCAAGAGAAACTCATAAGGGAGGTCCAAAATCATATAATAGTATCAACCTACACTGGTGAGTAGTTCTGAGGCATAGGGTGATCGACCCATAGCCTACTCGATGCTAGACAATTCTCCCAAAAACATGCATATGCTCTACATCGTATATAACGAAGCTCAACATCATCTATTGACGAAGTTCAATAATCAAATATATCTCAAATACGAAATCATGCATATGAGAAGCTTTAGTTCAAAACATTCCAGAAGCTAAAAACATACTTGGGAGCCCTTGCTCCAAACCATGTGGTAAGCTATGCATAGGAAGACTTAACTCAAAATATACCACAAGCTAGAATACAAATTTGGGATTCTTCACTCCAAAATAATTTGGTAAGCTTAGTTTTGGAAAATCATCATTTAAACTTAACATGTGGGCATTGCCCAAAGCTTTATCATACTAGAAGTACTCACTTCTCATCAAAAGCATAATTATAAACATGGGTAGCTTCAAATCATGTTTTTCATCATACTATCTCATCATTATAACATATACTTCATAAATCTCACTTTTCATGATCATCTCGTAAATGGGCTTCAAAGTTCATAAGGCTAGAAACATAATTTTAATTGAAATCATTATATAATTTGCCCATGTTTCACAATTCGATAATAAAATAATAATCCATTTATACCCATGCGTAGAAATAGATAATTCATGCATTTGGGTAAAAACCACATAGATTAATCATAGAATTTCATACTTTTTAGAGAGGTATTGGGCATGGGTGTGGAAGAAACCACCCATTCATAACCCTACATACCTGATGGAGACTAAGTCTTACTCTCCCTTGAATGCCCAAAAAGGAATTGAAAGAAATTGAAGAAGAAAACCTTGAATCACCCTTTGATCACCTCTCTATCACTCTTCCATTCTCTTGCATGCATGAATGAAGACTTTAGGATAGTTACCCCCCCTAAAACCCACCTTTCAGAGGCTAAAAAGATGTAGTTTAGGCTTTACGAACTTAGGAATTACAAAAAGACCCTTACTAATTTCGCAGGAAAAGACTACTAGGAGGTCCCAACGAGGGACCTTATAACTCATCCTTACTGGCCATAACTCGTTGCCTCAATCCGTGATGTACACTACAAAAAATTCATCAGGGGACCCCACAAATTGTGGTGGCTGACCAGGACTTGTGGTCACCACCCATGATCCCCACTATCCAAAACTCCTTGCCAAGCGTCTAGTCCAGGCCACAGGTGACCTCATGTGTCATGTGGTCTGACCACGACTCGTGGTCATGCCCGTGGTCTTTTCTAGACCGTACCACCTCCTTGCTTGACCTTGAGTCACTTCACGGCTCGTGGTCACTCCTCATGGGTCACCTAATGACCCGTTCTGTCACCTGATGTAGAATTTCTTTTTTTCTCCATGTTAACTCCCAAGATTGATCTTTGGGCTTTTAGGGTATAACAAGAGGTGGAAAAGGTTAGTTAAATTTCAGAAAAAGAAAAAATATTTTAACTCGGATGCACAGGCGATCGCCGAAGGGGACCGGCAATTCGCTGATGTAACCACCGCTAACATTACCTGTTTGAGTTCCTGTAAAGTAGATCGACAATGGACCGGCATTTCGCAGAATTGATCTGGCATTTTTCTGTTTTATACACCGATGACAGGGTTACTTCCAACTGCACTGGTTGACATCGGTGACTAACCGGCGGTTTGCGCTTTGAAGCGGTGCTTCATCAGATGGTTCGCCAACTATTCTTAATTCCTTCAGTGCACTGGACGTAGCCGGCAACCCACCAGTGGTTCACGAAATGCCGCCTGTGGTTCGCTGCTCTAGCACCGGCCAGCCCTATCCTTGCTCTTGTTGAAGTTCACTAACCCCACCTAGAAAAATAAAAAACCACAATACATAAGAAGAGTTAGAAAAGGAAAAATAAAAATGCTTGGGTTGCCTTACAAGAAGCGCCTTATTTAACAACGTGGCACGATGAAGGTCTCTCAATGCCTATGGTTCATTGAGATATACAACCTCTGCACGGCCAACCTCTTCCAACACTCCTAGATATCTTCTAACTCATTGGCCATTCACATTGAACTTGATCCCATTCTCTCCATGGTGTTCTATGGAACCATTCTCATACACCTGAGATACCTTAAAAGGGCCTGACCATTTGTACTTTAATTTCCGGGGGAATAGCTGTAGTTGTGAATTGAACAACAACACCCAGCCTAGAGAAAAACTACGCCGAAACAATTTTTGGTCATGATAATGTTTCATTATGGCTTTGTAAATAGCTGCATTCTCATATGCCCTCATTCTGAATTCATCCAACTCATGTATATTATGGACTCGACCTTTGACAACTCTTCCCCATTCAAGATTTAAACTTTTCAATGCCCACAAAGCTTTGTGTTATAACTCAATCTGGAGGTGACATGATTTTCCAAACACTAGCTGATAAGAAGACATTCCAATTGGCATTTTAGATGCAGTCCGATATGCCCACAAGGCATCATCTAACTTCCGCGCCCAATCGATTTTGTTAACATTGACTGTTTTAGTCAAGATGGATTTCCAAATTTTAAACTTCCACTTATCAGTTGGTTTGCGAGTGATAAGGGGTGGCCACTTTGTGATTCACACCATATTTAGCTAACAATGTACTGAGCACTTAGTTATTAAAATGATAACCTCCACCTCTAATGATGGATCTGGGATTACGGAACCGCGAGAAGATATGTTTCTTCAAAAAGGTTGTTACGCTCCTCCCTTCATTATTTGGTAGTGCAACAAATTCCACCCATTTAGAGACATAATCAACTGCTACAAAGATGTATGTGTTTCCATAAGAGCTTACAAAAGGGCCCATGAAGTCGATCCCCCATACATCAAACAAGTCAACCTCTAATATCGGTATTAGAGGAAGTTCATGCCGTCTTGAAATACTCCCCTTCCATTGACATCAATCACATTGCTTCACAAAGTCATGGGCATCTTGATGTAATGTAGGCCAATAAAACCCATATTGTAACACCTTGGATGTGTTCGCACACTCCCATAATGACCTCCAACAGGTGAAGAATGACAAGCCTCTAGAATTGGGACCACCTCTACTTCTGGAACACCCCAACGTATTAAACCATCGGCACAACTTCGGAAGAGGTAAGGTTCATCCCAAAAAAAATTTCAGACATCACGCATTAATTTCTTCTTTTGCTAAAAGTTCAAGCCTTCGAGTACAATGTTATTGGCTAGGTAATTAGCAAAATTGGCAAACCACGGGGTTAGATCGTGGGTTATAGATAGAATACGCTAATCCAAACAGACATCGTTGATCTCTTCATGTGTTCCTGGCTTCCCATTTGTCTCTAGGCGTGATAGATGGTCGGCCACTTGATTCTCACATCCCTTACGATCCTTCACCTCAAAGTAGAATTCCTGCAACAAAAAAACCTAACTGATCAACTTGGCTTAAAATCTTTCTTGGCCATTAGATACCTAATCGTTGTATGGTCAATGTGCACCACCACTTTTGTTCCTAGAAAATATACCTAGAACTTTTCAAATGCAAACACAATAGTGAGTAGCTCCTGCTCCGTTACTGTGTAGTTTGTTTTTCTCATTGTTTAGGGAATTGCTAGCATAGTAGATTGGGTCAAATATCTTGTCTTTATGCTGACCAAGGACTGCTCCTAATTCCACCCTACTGGCATTGCACATGACCTAAAATGGTTTTGACCAATTAGGTGTTGTAATGATTGGAGAGGAAATCAACCTTTCCTTCAACTCCACAAAAGCCTTCAAATACTATTCATCAAAATTGAACTTTTCTTCTTTCTCTAGCTGCTGAAATAGAGGATGAGCTATCTTTGAGAAATCTTTAATAAATTGGCAGTAGAAACCCGCATGTTTGAGGAAACTCCTAACGCCCTTCACAGTGCACGGTGGAGGTAACTGAGCAATGGCGTCCACTTTGGCTTGATCCACCTTAATTTCTTTTTCAAAAATTTTGTGTCCTAACACAATCCCTTCTTTGACCATAAAATGACATTTTTTCCAATTAAGGACCAAATTTGTTTCAGTACATCTCTTTTAATACCTCATCTAAATGTGTTAAACAGTCATTAACTGAGTCCCCAACAACTGAAAAGTCATCCATGAAGACTTTCTAATATCTTCCACTACATAAGAAAAGATGGACATCATGCATCTTTGGAAAGTGACAGGGGCATTGCAAAGACCAAAAGGCATCCTCTTGAATGCGAAAGTGCCATAGGGACATGTAAATGTGGTTTTTTCTTGATCCTCGGGTGTAATTGAAATTTGATTGTATCCCAAGTATCCATCCAAGAAACAATAGTACTCCTTACATGCAACCGGTCTAACATTTGGTCAATGAATGGCATCGGGAAATGATCCTTCTTTGTCCAGGAGTTTAACTTACAATAATCCATGCAAACTCTCCATCTAGTGACTGGATGAGTAGCTACTTGTTACACCCCAAAAATCTTTTTTGATGGTTATATGTCATATTGATGGAATTAGGGGTTGTATGTTGGTCGTAGGTGTGGTGGGAAACATGTGCAAAGGGAAAAGAGAAGAATATGTGAAGTTTGTAAGTAAGGGCCAACTTTAAATGGATATATATCCAAATATATAACGATTCATAAGTCCTATAACCTATCAAATGAAAGTTATTTGAGTCTAGTTTATAGCAAAAAAAACCACTCGGCAATCGGAACTCAGAGTAAAAGGTTATGATCGTTTGAAGACAGCACTGTCGGGTTGGAAAGCGCCCAGGCGCGGGGGCACAAAGATAGGCAGGCAGCAGGTGTGCGCGCGCGCGTGAGGGCACGTCGCACCGGCGGTGCACGTGGGCACCACCTAGGCCCACGCCAGCCCACCTATATGAAGTAAGTTTGAGCTAAGAAGCTCATTTCTACTTTGTTTCACCTCATTTTTTCAGAATTCAAATAATTAAAATCCCCATAACATGGTGAAAAGATATCCCATGTAAGAAACTTCACTCTTGTCTATTTTGGTCTTTGGAGAGGGAACCTTGGAAGAAAGTCATGGCTTGTTGTTGTCTTGTAGTTGATTATGGTGTTGCTGCATTTTTAGCTGGTTCTAGGCAGAGGAAAGAGTAGGAGTAAACACCTAATTTAGCTAATAACATCTCCAAGAAATGGTAAGTAATTCCTTTTTTGATTTCATTTAGTTTATGAGGTTATAACTTGGAGAATGTTGTAGTATTGTGTTGTTGTTTCTTTGTGTATTCTTGTGGCATGTTGCTGCCCAATTTTCTCAGAACTTTTTTGAAGTGAAGTCGCTGCTTGTTGTGTTTGTAAATTGGACTTGGAAGGAGCCTTAAGGAGTAAGCTTGAATGTAAGGTTTTCGGCAAAATTAGAATCGACGTGCCAAGGTATGTAAAGGTGTTCCTTTCCTTGTTTTTCAAGAACGAAACTAATTCATTGAAAGGTTCAATATTCCTATGTTTTTAAAATCATATTGAGGCATGTATGATTCTGTCAAGAGGGTTGGAAGTACTTGTCATAAAGCTTGAATCGTTTAGAATTGTTGAAGCGAACAAATGTGAAGCGAAAGACGTAATTTTTATACGATTGTTGTCGTAGTTGTAAATCGAGTACGAAGTCACCTTAATGTGGGAACCATGAGCTGGTCCCTTGCAGTATATTGTATATGTGATATTGAAGATATGTTAAGATCTGTTCACTTAGTGAAATTGGTAAGAAATGCTAAGACGACGATGCGTGACCGAACTTAAGCTAAGAAGATGACGCTAAGATGATTGAGGATAAACGAGCTTATTAAAATGACATTTTAATAATATGGTTATTCCTCCTATATGTTTATGTTTTAAAGTGCTTAAGTTAAAAAGGAGATTTTATGTTTCCCCTCCTTCAAAGCTAAGCAAGATTCGCGTAACAAATAAGCTAAGTCGATGGATGCTAACGAGGAAAGCGTGGCTAAGTTGTTAATCTTTTTGTGATGTTATAAAAAGGGAAGACAAGAGTAAATTTTAGAAATCTTCAGTTAATATGTGAGTAATATGCTCTCCGCCTGTAATTGCTTTCTAGAACCTTTGAACAACGTTAAAATATAAGCAAGATGAGGTTTAGCAGATAAAGTTGTCAATTGGGTAAAGAGGTAAGTACGTATAAGAATTGATGGAATAGTGAACACGAGGGTAAATAATTTATTGTAGAGTGAATAATATTTGGAAAATAAGTTAATAGGAATAAGGGAAATGGAGCTAAAGGTTGTTAAATTAGACGATACGGGTTATGATTGTGCACAAGTTAGGCAAACAACTAGGAAGATTAACCCTATTCTGAAGAAGTTTAGTAATAGAGTTATAAATAAAGTCGTTTTTGTTTAGTATGTGTAAGTTGATGAATGGACAGTAAAGTGTTAACTCCTTATGAAATGATTAGAATCGAATGTTTTTGATAGAGTAACTCAAGTTAAAGAGAAGTTTTTCGTTATGTTTTCAAACGATTATGTTAAGTTATCCATTCTATGTGTTGAAATTATTTTCCAAGTTTATAAAGGATAATCCTAGGAGATTCTAAGACACTTATAATTATGTAAGATTTCTTAAGATCCTCATATAATTGCACATTTGTGTATGTTAATCCAACATCGTCTGAATTACAACTATAAGTCCTTATTTGCCTATAAGGCAGCACTTAGAGAGTTTCTCCAGAGTTCCAAGTTACAGAGCTCCAAGTCTCAGATCCTTATGTTATGTCTTCATGTCCCTATGTTATGTTGAAATATGCTATGCTAATCTAAGAAGTTTTTAAGAAATCATATTTTTAGAATCATGCTAATGTCTCAGTCAAGCATTTGAGGTTGCATACAAGTCGTTATAAGAATTTCTGATAAGAAGCCTTAATGTGTATGAGTTTCATGTTATAACATATAATTGAATTCTTTCAGTTATATATTCAAGTCATACATCTATATATTCAACTCTTGTTGAGTTATCATCTGAATTTGTAAATTTAGAGGAGAGATTCTCCTATGTAGCAATTCCCTAATGTCTAAGTAAGTATAAGAACATGCTATGATAATGATCAGTTAAGCTCAGAACTTTGAATGCCAGGAAGACTCCTAGAGGTCACTCGGTTAACTATACAGAAATCTCATACGTTGTATGGCTGCAGTTAAGCTCTCATCCCTATGTATATGTTAAGTGTTATGATAAATAACTCCAAGTTATAAGTTCCATGTTTTCCTGCAAATAAGACCAAAATTAAGGAATATATGTGCTCATCGAAGTGATAAGTTTGATAATAGAATTTCAGTGTATAGTTATCGGTACATGCAAAGGAACCTCCCTATGGGCAACATATATATATATATGTAGTTCCTAGATGTTAAAGGATTGTATAGAAATGAGAATCTATGTTCTTATACTCAGGCGATACATTAAATTGGTAAGATTATTTGTAGGACATTGCTTGTAAGCCTACTAAAGTTCTTATGTTTTCTAAACCTCTTAAAGCTTCGTCGAGTTAGGGAGTCGACATGTTTGTATATAATTTGACAGCTTTATGTGATATATGTGCATAATTGCTAATTTTGCATGGTTTGTGCTTACTTGCATTATATGTTACGAAAGAGACTTATTATTGCCACAGATTTAGCATTTGTCATTTCAATGCCATATGTGTTAAATTGACTCAGTATAAACTCTAGCGGCTGCATTCATGATTATGACAGACATATTTTTATTTTACCCTGGTATGGTACACCGGCTGGAGATATTTTTATTTTACCCTCGTATGAAACACCTACCGGAGATATTTTTATTTCACCCCAGTATGGTATACCATCTAGAGATATTTTTACTTTATCCAGTTATGGTACACTGGTTGGAGATATTTTTAATTTACCCTGGTGTGGTACACCGAATAGAGATATTTTTATTTTACTCCAGTGTGGCACATCAACTGGAGGCATTTTTACATGAATTATATTGTCAGCTGGCCGCCGATATTACAGTTATAACGTTGCTTGTGCATTACTTGGTTGCATTTGCACTTCAGTATTGAGTTATTGTCAGGTTTCAGTTTCCAGGATTCCAGGTTGTTACTATTCCTTATTTGTAGCTCAGTTATCATTGCTATCTTATATGTTTACAGTTTTCAACATTATATACTAGTACATTACATTCGTACTAACGTCCCTTCGCCTGGGGACCTGTGTTCATGCTTCAGGTGCAGGCAGAGGTTGGGATTGCCAGTTGTAGTAGCAGTTCGTGAGATCAATGGATGCGTTGGTATGCTCCTTTCTTCCTGGTGCTAGGTCTTAGTTATTTCAGCTTGAGTTTTGAGTTATAGTTATGGGTAGGTCGGAGCCCTGTTCTGACCATAAGTTTAGTTTACTCTTTAGAGGCTTTGTGGAATTAGTATGTATAGTATTATTCAATTTGTGGCCTTGTCGACTTTCTGTTGCTTGGTTTAGCATAATCATGGCCTTATGGGCATTTCAGTTATTTATTTGTGATACTTGAGACCTTATGGGTCCAGATGTTTACTCCAATTGATTGTGGCAGGTGGCCTGGAAGGCCTAGGTGTTATAGCTACAGATGCTATATAGTCGACTTCCGGGTCAGTCAAGTATGAGGACCCAGTCGCGCCCTCCCCCAGTTTTGCGGCGTGACACTATTAATTCATTCTTTTAATTCGGAACAACCGTGATGCCTCCTTTCTTTGGCACACACTGCACCAGGCTTACTCAACTACTATATGCGATAGGATATACCACACCTGCATTTAGCCATTTAATGATCTCCTTTTTGACCAACTCTTGCATAGGAGGGTTCAACCGCCTTTGATACTCAACTGATGGGCTGCAATTTTCTCGAAGATTAATTTTGTGAGTGTGAATCCCCCGAGGAATACCAATGCTATCAGCTATTGACCATCCTATAGCTCGAATTGCCTCTTCAATACCACAATGAGTTTATCTATTCGCAAAAGGGTGAGTTTTGTTGAAATGATATTCGAGAGCGTCGCATTCTCCCCCAGATATGCATATTCTAGGCGAGTGGGCAAGGGTTTGAGCTCCAGCTTTGATGGTGTCACAATAGATGGTTTTCACGGAGGAGTTTTACGATTCTTTAAATCAAGGTCAAGTTTCTTGGTGAGAAAGGATAATTTCTCATCTCCTTACGCACATGACGAACCTCCTTGAGTTCTTCACCTTTCAAAAAGACATCAATGATTAGTTCTCTAACAACCTCTTCCTCCATTTTCCACTCAAATATATCATTGTCCACAATGGCCTGAGTTGGGGACTTTTTGGTTTCTGTTTTTTGAGCTTCC
This sequence comes from Datura stramonium, assembly GCA_018107945.1. Classification (NCBI taxonomy): domain Eukaryota; kingdom Viridiplantae; phylum Streptophyta; class Magnoliopsida; order Solanales; family Solanaceae; genus Datura; species Datura stramonium. The sequence goes on along the minus strand of JACEIK010004177.1, from coordinate 61,772 downwards.
ACCTATGATGCTAACTCGTTCATCCTATCCTCTAATTATTGAATTATTACATCACGACTCTTCACGGTGGTTGTAAGTTCCAATAGTTTACTCCGCAAATCCTGAATTCCCTCCTCTTCTGAAAGGACCTTTTCTAGCACCACTTCGAGAGTACTTTCCATATAGGGAGGAACTGACTCATTGCTCTCCTGGCTACTCATATCAACTGAGCAAACATTGTTCCGACCTTGATTACCATCATAAGCATACTCATAGCCATGGTTCTCTTGGTTGTATCTTGCATGGAAACCCTTCATATAGTTCGTCAACAACTCCATCTGCTTCATCATGACCAGCAACATTGCGTCTTTGTCTCCCTCTCTATGCCAAATATTGTCTACTAGTTTGATAGTCTCCACACAAGGCACTCCCTCATAGTCTCGTGACCATACTCCGAAGCTGCTCATGAGCCACACAACAATAGGTTAGTAGCAACAATTATGTTGTGGAACTAATTCAAGTTAACAATCAACACAAGAGTATCAAGCGCTAATCCCTGACAACAACATTACTTTTTATAACGTCCAAAATATACTCCTCATAGGAAGGGTATATACGATCGAAGTATCAAAACAAGTAACCTGACAGATGTCTGGGTCGAATACCATAAGGACTAGTCAGTGATAATTACAAGTGTCGGTTGAGAAATTGAAGTTAACTTGCACCACTTAAAAATAACATAAAAACAAATAAGTTGGGGGAGATTGGAATTGTAGTATATTATAATTGCTGATTTTGTTGTCTATAATAGAAAAATCACCAAGGTTGTTGACAAAAGTGTGAAAGACTATAGGTGTGGTGTAGATGACATACCAACGAGATAGGGACATGCTAGGTCATCTGATAAGTTCAATTAGTGTAAGTAATCTCGGGGAAATGGGTAATTATGGCTTTTCAGCTTTATAAATTCCACTTACTAGAGTTTTATCAAACCTCCATCCACTATTTGCTCTACCCGATCAGATTTGGATTAGTGGCTGTACTAATTTCTAGCTATTAGCCACTAATTAGGAGTGAGAATGCAATTTTGGCTATTTTTATCCTAATTTCATAATCTCTCATCCATACCCACCATTAAATTCTCTTCCAATACGTAATTATTCTTTTACAACCAACAATTAAGTAAGAAAAAATAGACCCACATCATAATTACTGGATCTTCCATTAAAGATTGAAGAGAATCTAATAGATTTACACTTATTTAAACAATATAGAGATGACTCTAGCAATACCCACTCTAATTAAGTATTCATCATCACACACCTCTAGTTAATGATTTAGCTACTCCAAGTTAGAAAATTCAAAAGCACATTTAACAATAAACTTCGTTGAGTTCAATAATAAAGTAATCTTCAAGTTCTGAAGCTAGTCTTCAAGAATGGTTGTACCTTAATATTAAGAAGAAGAAGAAGAGAATAGTACTTTGATAATTCTACCAATCAAAATCTCCGTTTCTCTCTACTGCTGAAAGGAATATTCTAAATCTAAGAAAGGAAAAGTTATATGATATGCTTTGCTATGATCTATATAGTACACGTCTTTCTCTAGAATTTATATCAAAGAAAATAGAGCATCTTCTCTCACTTTTGGAGTGCAAGACAATTTACCTGAGTAGCGTGCAGGAGATCGGCGAGACGACCAATGGTTCGCCTATTGCAATTCGCAAACAGCTAGCTACATTATTTGCTACTTCCATGCATTCCAATAGTTAGGCGATTCTGTCGGCGTTTTACTTCCATCCGTGCACCGCTCATCTTTTTCCTTTCAATCCAACCAAAACGAGTGCCATTCGGTGGCTGAACTAGCAGCTCCACCGTTGGCACTCCACATTTTGCCGATGGCTTGTTTCCCAAAGACAGTAGAATCGGCTTTTAGCGGCACCGCCGGTCTTTTTGGCAGAACGCTTGAATTTCAAATCTTCCTTCTTTTGCTCCATTTCTTGCTATTTTCTTCTCATTAGGCATCTTCATGCAACAAAAGAAAAAAGGGCATAAAATCCACATAACCAACTTAAAAACTAAGAAAAACTTCGGGCCTAAGAGCCCAATGAGTTAGTGAACTTACTAACTCATCAATCCCCTTCAAAAAGTATATCTGGTAAGAAAAGTTATGATGATAATGTTGCAAGTCTTGATGGAAAGTTATGATGTTGAGGAAATAACATGACAAACTTGCTCTATGAAAGGGAAGAAAATTCAAGGCGATCATGAAATGCAAATCTTTTAATAGTTCCCCTCTAGTTTGGGCAATGTGAATTTGAAAGATACTTTAATTAGAGTAGAACATAAGGTGTAAAGGCAATGGTCTTATGAAAAGATGGTGGAAGGATAATTTTTTCTAAGAAGGCCTATCTATGGTAACTAATATTGTCTAAACATTCAAATAGATCCAAATGAGGCATGATGTAGCCAATATAGATTTTTAAATTACAGGCTAAAGTTAAGCTAAGGTTATAGCAAATTAAGGCTAGTAAAGGTTACGAATAAGTTGCGAGATAGTTCAAGATGAATATAAATTATAAGATAAAAACATATTGTTGGATGTTAAAAGATAAGATTAATTAATTGACCTCTCCTAGTGTTTCCTGTGAAAAGTATTATGTATTATGATAAAAGTGTAAGTTAAGCAAGTATCGAGAAGAATGGATAGAATCCTATGTTTGGTAAAATAAGTTGAAATGTTTTGATATGACTTAGTAAAGTGTAATATGCATTTATGCAAAGAAAGATAAGTTGACTTCAACTTTTTGTGTTGACCCTTCTTTGAAAGAACAAAGGGTTATGTGATTTATAGTGATTCTTCCAATATCAGTTTGGGTTATATTTATATGTACCACGGGAAAAGTTATTGCCTATGCCTCACAGAAAGGCGAAGAATGAGCATAATTATCCTACCCACGATCTTGAGTTAGCCCTTGATAGTATTTGCGTTGAGTTTTGTTACCACTATTTACATAGGGTACATGTTCACATCTTTACTGATCATAAAGTTCCAGTCCATGTTTCAGTAGAAGAGTTAAATTTAATGCGAAGATAGTTATAGTTGCTAAAAAGATTTCAATGTATACACCATTAAGCCAAAAACAGAGCCAGGAAAGTATCTTGGTTGGTAGACAAACGAGCATTGCATACATACTCACGTTTAAATTGATGCATATATGTTTTATTCTATAGAATTTATGTAAGCGCATAAATTGCATTGGCATATATGAGATCAAGTTAGATTGCGATTACGAGTTAGGTGCGTCTTTCCCTACTCTTCGTTCATCCATATTGAGTTCACTCACATTTATAGTGAGTTTTATCGGTTGCAATTTCGAGGTTATTTCTTGCATTAAGCCACCAAACATATTGGAAGTTTGAATTACGTTGAGGCTAATAGGGTTGAATGAAGGGACCTTTCAGCGATTGGCTAATTTATACTTGGTTATTGAATACGAAGATGGAGTCTTGTAGTTTTAGAATACGCAATCTCTCCTTAGTGTCAAAAGTTAAGTAGAGGCAGCATGATCAAGAAGTTTGTGTTGCTTAAAAATAGCATACCACAACAAAAGTAGGCCCTATCTAAGTGTGGGCCGGATAGAGTTCTAGATGTTAGACTTTCTTGCGTGTACTAGACATGGGTAAATTACGTGATCGAGTATAATTGAAGCTTATTATTTCATTACCCGTACATCAAAGGAGCCACGAAGATGTATCGTGACCTAAAATAGTTATATTGTTGGCATGGTATAAGGAAAGACATTAATAATTTGTTGGCTTAGTATCCTAATTACCAATAGGTAAGGAGTTGAAAGAGTCGAAGGCACGGAGGCCTAACTCGAGTCCAAGATTCTAGCATTGAAATGGGAGGTAAGTAGTATGGAATTTATTATAGGTTTCCTTAGGCAGTAGGAAGCATGATACTATTTGGGTTATTGTTGACAAATTGACAAGATCAACTCACTTCCTGCCAATTTGGACTACTAAAATTGTCTAGGATTATTCCATACATTACATACGTGAGATAGATTGCTAGCATGGAATTCCCTTATCTATTATATCACAAAGAGGCATATAATTTATAGTGAACTTTTGAAGTCTTTCAATTAAAATAGACACTCATGTAGCCTCAACATAGTTTTCATCCCTGACTAACGGATTAGGCCAAATGCCTTTATACAGTTTCTTATTACATGCCTATGTTTTATACTTTGGTTGAAATCGGGAGGCGATGTGTCTTTGATTTACTTTGCGTACAATAGCTATCACTTTGCAAGTATTCAGATGGCTCTGTATGAATCTTTATATGAGCGTAGGTATAGATCGCCAATAGGCTGGTTTGATGGGCAGATTTAGTGCATCAGAAAGCGTGACAAAGTGGTGTCATCGGGAGACTTGAGCAACTTAGAGCGGAAAAATCTTATGCTAAGATATGTCATCAAGTGGTGGAGTTCGATATTGACAATTGAGGCTTTCTGAAGGTAGGTCTCCTATGGTTTGGAGTTACTTACCAGATCAACAACCCATCTTTATTCCATGTTCCGATGTTACGAATGTATAAGAGAACCGGCTCGTGTTATTCTTATTAAGAATGTCAGTTATGAGGAGATGACCTGTTCGAGGTCCTAGTCGCTATCTGGTCGACAGGTGGAACCTATGAATTAAAGAATTTATCGGTTAAGAGTATTATATCAAGGAATTAACTTAGGAAGATGAGGAGAAAATGATGAAGATGTTTCCTCACCCTGTTACAACCACGATTTTATATCGAGTAGGTATTTGATTTTAAAGCATGGTAAAGTGAAGCGAACCATCATTCGAGGATGAATGTTTCTGGGGAGGATGTTATACCCGAAAATTTTTGGTGGTAATATGATTTTTGTATGATATTTTTAAGAGAATTATAGGTTGTATATTGGTCATAGATGAGGAGAAACATGTACAAACTGAAAAGCAAAAGAGTATGTGAAGTTCATAAATAAGGGTCAAATTTAATGGACCATATCTCTCAATCTTTAATGAGTTAGAAGTTGTACAACCTATTAAATTAAACATCTTTGAGTCTAGTTTTTAGAACATCAAACCGCTCGTCAATCATAGTTCAGAATGAGACCTAGGCATTTTACCAGGACAACATCAGCGGTAACCAAAGGCCACCGCCCCACCTCATTAATTTTGAAATGTTGTATCATGAAATCATTTGCAACTTTTCTAGAAAGTAGCCTTCTAGCTTGCACTCTCAAATTCTCTCATTCCAGCCATCTACTAAGGAATAACTTGTGTGAGACCTCAAAAGTTCAACGAAAATACCAAGATAAGGTAGAATAATTTGATAGCAAGTTGTGCCAAATTGTAGGGCTGTTTGGAGCTCGTTTTGGCAGTTTGGGAAAGATGCTGCATTTTTGAAGCTTTTTGGACTACCTCACATTTTATTTTAGAAAGTTGAGATTCATGAAAAGTTAAGGATTCTACCCCTTTAGAATTCACCAAAGTTAACGAGCAAAAAATGCTGAATTGGCAGCTAACGAAGGCACGTTGGGACTGTATTTGGATGAAGTTCTTGTCCGTTTTCCTTAAGATTTGTCTAGGTTTCTTTTTCTGGGAATATACTTCTTATTGGGGGGATTAACTACAGGAGAAATTATTTAACTTTTCCTATTCTTTCCCCCTCGGAAGTTGATGGAAACATGTATAGAAAATGACGAATGTTGTTGTTGTTGTTGTTGGTTGTTCTTGTCATTGGCTGCGGTTGGGAATTTTTTTGGTTGCATATTTTGATACAAATTAGGCTTGTTAATTTCCTATAAATTCAAGAGATTTAGTGTTATAACCCGAAAGCCCAAATATCATATATGGAGTTGAAATGAAGAAAATAGGATTTTCTGCACCAGAATCCTGAAGCAGATCGTCATGTGACCTTTTGAGTTCCATAAGTCGTAATGTGACTCGTGGTGAGGGGTTTGTATTGAGGTTGAAAGTGTTGGTTTGAGACCCCACAAAAATGACCACGAATCGTGGTCAAGCCCACGACTCGTTGAGTGAGAGTCATGGTCAGGTTTTGGAAATGGTAGAATGGTTGGTAGTGTACCCTACGGTTGGGCACCAGTGGTAGTCGGAAAGCACGATTAAGATTGAGTGGGTTGTGGTCGGCATTTCGGTGGAATGACTTGAGATGTTGGGCGGTGAAGGTAATAGTGGTGACCATGAGTCGTAGTCAACAATGAAGATCCATTAGATCCCTTGTGGGGACCCTTCAAGGAAAAGTGCACACGACGGCAGCGAGGCGATTCATTCCACAGCGACTCATCTAGTCTCATTGAGGGTAGCGGGTAATTATTTTCTACGAATTTAGTAAGGGCTTATCCGTGAATTCGTAAGATCTAAAATCGCTTCTACATCGTTTTAGGCTATGAATGATGAGTATTAAGAGCGGTAAGTTTATTCTAGGGTATTCTTACTCATGCATGCAAGAGTTAAGGTCTAGAGAGGTGATCAAGCTCAAATTCATTCATGTTCTCCTTCAATTCTTCATTGGGCAATCAAGGAGTGGCAAAGTCAAGTTCTCACTGGCATGTAAGGCTATGAATGGGTGAATTTTCACACTCATTCTAATCCCTCACTAATTCATGAAAATCTATGCATTTATCCTATAGTTTTAAGCCTTGATACATGAATTTCCTAATTTACTACATGGGTATGATCTCAATATGTTTCTATTATTCATATATGATTCATGGGCAAGTTTTACGATATTTTCAATTATAAATCTTGTTTTCAAGCTTTATAAATTAAATTGCCCATCCATGAGAAAGTTCATGAATGTTAAGATTTATGATATATGTTCAAGTAAGAGAGATATTTATGATGAAAAAAGATATTTCAAGTTACCCATGTCTATGATCATGTTTTCAAGTGAATTATGTAATTTTCAATCATGTTTAAGTATTGTAAGCCCATATGGTGAAGTATGATTTATGATTTCAAGTTAATTAGCTACCACATGAGTTTGAGTCAAGACTCCCAATTATGTTCAACAGTAGTGAGCCATGGCTCCTCATGTATGATTTGGATTTATAGCCATGATTATTCATCTTAGTCAATAGATGATGAAATTCATCTTAGTTTAAAAATGATGAAGTACATATGCATGTTTTTGGGAGTAGTGTCTAGTACTGAGTAGGCTAAGGTTTAGTCAACCCTATGCCTCAGAACTACGCACCAACATAGGTATGACCAGTCTGAGCTCTGTGAATTTCCCCTACCCCGAGGCCTTGAAGCAAATATCCAATATCATGGTAGCCCTTAGCCTAACTGACTGTACGCTCGTGTGATAGTCAAGACCACGTTAGCTTTATTGTAGTAATGTGGTTATAGATAAGTCTCCCATTGTTCCCCATGATTTCAGGTATGCATGTTATCATTCATTATATATATATATATATATATATATATATATATTCTAAAGTAGGTTTGACCTAATGTTTAGTTTTACATTATCAGATTTTAGCTTTAGGTCATTTGATTAGTTATGATGTTATGTTATGGTGATTAGATTTCTGAAAATAGCATACAAGCCCTACTCTCAGATTCTTATCTTGATGTTGTTTTATATTATGCATGTTTTAAATAATTTGGAATTATTTAGCGGTTTTATATCTTGCATACTGGTACATTCCACGTACTGACCGCAAACTCTATGCTGTATCGTTTTATGATACGTACTCGATCTTCGAATCGGCCCCGCAGGCTACATAAAACTGACTATCGAGTTAGCCTCTAGTCTACTAGTGAGTCCTTATCTCTGAGGAACATTCATTATCAGTTATCTTTGTATTTCAAGGTTTTAAACAAATTTAGAGTTAGTTGGGGTCTTGTCCTATCAACTCATCGGACTTAGAGGCTTTTCGGATAATAGATTGTATTCAACTTGAGAATCATATTGTATATTTGAACTATTGTTATGTAGACCTTCTCTATTTTTATTATATTTAAATCTTTCCTTTAATTGATTGTGTTAGATGTATGTTCTGCCCTGCGGGTCGACTTGGAGTCTCTTCGGCTCCTTGTCCCGTGTCTCGATCCAGAAACCTATGTTTGGGTCATGACATACTTGGTATCGGAGAATAGGTTTTAAAAAATGTCTAAGTGTCTCAAAGACGAGTTAAGTAGAGTATTTTTGTGGGTGTTAAGCGCTCACACTTATTACAAAGAAGCTACGAGGCATTTAGGAAATGTTTCCTTCTTTCATGATCTATGTCGTGTGGTGAAAGTTCTCCCTATCCTTCTAAATCGTGCTATTCGCGATTGCGAATCATTCCTACGCATAGAGTAAATGGAAGAAGAAATGAGAATAAATGGCTATGCGAGATGGAAATAGGGACAGGTACCAGTCCATGAGCTGAACACCAGAGTTGCCCATCTTGGGTGAGTGATCATTCGAGATGCTAGCACGAGCCTTGACCACCCCGGGTCAACAAGTAGGCAATGGCGCATGTCTATAGAGACGGGAATGTAGCAGCGGGCATGATCGGAGATTTCCTAAGGATAGACCCACGAGTTTCTTTGGTCCAAGGTGGACAGAGGATCCACATGAGTTTATTGATAAGGATTTTGAAGATCACCCAGTCATGAGGTGAATAGAGAAGAGTGTGGCGATTTAGCGTCATATCGGTAGAGGGTCGCATCATCATTTGGTTTAGACAGTGGAAGGATAGTAGGGCGGCGGGAGCGAGGGCACGATCGGTTGGGAGGAGTTTCACATTGCTTTTTAGATCGATCTTTCGTGATATGAGGGAGTTGAAGGTAGCAAAGTTAGTAGATCTTATGTAGGGAAGATGACAGTGAAGGAATATGCCTAGAGTTCACTCGTTTGTCAAAGTACGCCCCAAAGTTGGTAGTTTGATTAGAGGGGCGTGAGTGAGTGATGTTTGTTCATGGGGGTGGCGAGACTATCTAGACAAGGATTATAGGACCACTATGCTTCATCTTGAGGGAGAGAGGCCAAAAGGGCTAGGATGAAATGACTGGATATAGGTTCTCTCACGGCCAGAGGCCGAGTGGTGGGCATGTGCATGATCCCACAGATCTTGAGGCCTTGATCTCGGCAAAATAGCATCTTTGATGATCTTTATGTTACACCCATAAATTCTTGACATATAGATGGTCTATTCGCACGAGTTTAGAGTTTAGAATGCCATACATGCTGAAAAGGCCAGGAAAGATCGGACAAGCGCCAAGTCGGCGCGTCGGCAAGGCAAATGTGACATAAATCGCATTCGAAGTCACGACTTATAATCGCATTCCACAATCGACATAGTCCCAATTATATATTCCCCAACTTGGTTTATTTCCATACTTCATAAATTTCAGTCGCGAGAGAAACGAGAGAGACGAGTTTCCTTCTCATTCATTCGAATACGCCGTCAACGCGGTCCAAACTCGAGATCAACCTCGGATCTGAGGTATTTAGCGGCAAGGAGCATTCCTACGGATTTAGTTTTAATTCGGTCGGCAAACCGTACGTGCTCTGAGGCTAAGGTAAGTGGAATTGAAATTAGTGTCAATGTACTACTAGCCTTAAAGTGAATATTCTCCCATACAGGACTTTCAAGAATTAGCAAGTTTTGACCGTTTTTGATAAGCCAAAGTTTGGGCTATATATATCAAAAGTGATGTTTTCTTCGGGAATATTAGCATATTTAGTTCTAATTGATATATATGTAAATGCGGTTAGGAGAATATTGGATTGCCGACGAGCTTCGCCCGTGATCGGAAAATCCGAAGCGAAGGTATGTAAAGCCGATTCTTTGGCAAGTTAGTAAGCAGCCTAGTATAATGCGATGCTTCATTGAATTCCCGGAGTTGAATATTGCGTAATGTGCAAATTGATGGCTTGTCTTGCGTTGTTATATCATGTCGATCACAGCTAGAAGAATGCTAGTGCTTAAGTTTTTAGTCGATTATTTCTAAAGGGGAAAATTATAAAAGTAACAAACAATGTCGTGTAGAGAAAGTGAAGGTTGATTCCATATTAATGCAATTAACTAGGGTGAGTGTTCCCCATGACTTCATAACCACAAGGCGTTTTATACTAGTGATCTATTCCGAGTGCTTGCCGAAATATCGGTAAGTTAACTTTACCTAAATGGATAGTCCCCTATTTAGATGATTATCACCATGAAACTTGATTCGTCTCACGGGTGTATACTTTACTAACCCTTACCCTTGATATCAAATTAACAATTCCCGGACAAGGTCAAGCTATTAGATTAGGGTTGATAGCCTCAAATCTCCATTGTAAATCCATTTCCCATTCATTACCTCCTTGTTCAGTGAATAAGTATAAGGCAAAGTTTCAATGTAAAGCCGTTAAGAAATAACTAATGAAGGGAAAACAATACATGCAAAAACCCGTTCAGAATCACTAAGTATTCTTATGTATATGTGTTAATTTCGTCATAGTTCCCACAACTCTAGTTGTGGTGGTTTTAACCTATCATGTTTTAAGTAAATTCATAGCATTCATAGATAAAAATAAAAATTAATACTTATAACAATTCTAGGAAGAAACTCACTTGATTATTGCAACAATAAAGAAGAACAACTCAAAAATCATCTCAAACTATGTCGTTAAACTTCTAAGCCCAAGACGTAAAACTTGGCTTCTAATTCTACTTCAAACTTAAAACTTGATAGCTATTACATGAAAATAAAATGGTATTTATAGTAGTAGATTTATGTTTTCCTTTTTCCTTGATAATTTTGACTTGGGACTTAATGTTTCTTTTTCTAGTTGAAGTAGGAATTGAATTTTGGCATTAGAAACCCCCTTGGTCGCCGCCCTGTATTTGCACAGCAAAGCAGGGTACCTCTCACCTGTAATGCAGAAGAGGGCGCTTTGCGTGTGCCAATGGCTGAGCAGTGCCGCGTCGCTGTCGACTGTTTGGGAAGTTTGCTAGCGCATGTGCCTAGTCTCGCCGCGTCGCGTACGCTGCTGTGCGTGGCCTAGCACCTCGCGTATGGCAGTGCGTTGATGATGTTATCTTGTGCATTATTTTTGTCCTTCAGTCATGATTAGCTTCAATCCTTCTTCTTCAACTTCATTCCAAACATCTCAAACACATCCAAATCCATCACTTTTAGCCTTAAAAACATCTAATCACATGTGTTAGCCATTTTTACAAATATATAACATAAACACATGAAAGCACACATAATTTGTTCTCAAAACATAGTAAAGTACAGGTAAAAATATGTCTATGAAGTGCGTGAGCACGCCCTTCATCTTCTACTTAAACTAGTGTTCGTCCTCGAACAATCTGACTTCTCTTCTCACATTTAAGCACAAAATTCATCCTACTAACAAGTCTACTTACACTTAGGATCATGAGACAAATCAATAAAACTCAAACAATTCACTCACATGCATATAGGGTCAACATTAAAATGTCAAGTTTCCATAGCTAATGCAAACTAAGTCATCAAGTCATATTTTGGGCCAACATAGATTATATGTAATTTAGCAATCAAAGATATACCAAAATCTTACAATTTTCCCCTCAGAATTTGGAGAGATGCCTTTTCTCACACAAGATATAAGTCAATATAAACTTAGGCATAAATAAAATAATTTCCGCTCACTTTCCCAAAAGAACTCAACATACATGCAAAAGACGACCCATAGGATTTCCCTTAGTATAATAGTATGCTAATATAGAATTATGAATCGAGATCAATTAGGACGTAATTTTTGTTATACTATAAGCTAAGGGACAGGTAGGAACACTATTTGGCCAAGATAGTGATATCTCCCTAAGCACTCTAATACTTCACAACACTTTGATTTTTTGAACTTTCCTTAATTTTTAAAATTAATTTTAATTAAATTACATGTTTTTTTTGTTTTTTTAATTTGTTATAAAATTGAAATTATGGAATTGTAAGTTTAATATTCTCTTTTTTTTCAAAGCTCTTTCTTCTTTTGTTTTTCCACTAACCATCTCCCTCCTTGTTTAGAAAAATTTCACCCTTTCTTTTCTTCTAATCTCCACACTTTCACTTTGCAGCTTTTCCTTCATTTCTCCAATATGCTCATTTCTTACAAAAAAAATTTCGTTAAAGTTCTCTAGGAGTCATTTGGATAAAATAAAAGCCAATATAATAAAAAGGAATTAAGCTTGTAATATGGCTATCAAAAGAATAGGCTAAGACTCAACATTGCTAACTAGGATAATTACAATGAAGGTAGGTAAAATAGGTTAAAAATAAGGCTACCAAAGAAATGCCTATATAACTTCTACGATCCATCACTCTTATTTTTCTTTGCATACACACACGGACAAGTTCGACATCAAATTGCAAGCATGGGGTATATAAAATATTCCTCCTCACACAATTGGCAAAAATGGTTTAACAATGGAAGTCAAGATCACATAAACACATATATCCACATTGCATGCATTACAAAATTAAGCCCATTTTTTCTTTTCAAGTACATGAGTCAAGTTCCCAAAAGACTAAGTGTTTCTACTTTTATCATGCATTTTTAGTGAATTTAATAAAGTCTCATGATACCTAAAGTGAAGCACCTAGAACTTATAAGGTCAGAGATTTTTGTTCTTCCTAAGGAATAATTTACCCTTAAGATGGTCGTCATCCATCATCATCAGGCAATGTCATGACTCAATGACTAAAAATAAAGAAAATAAAAAATCTAGACTCTCTATTCAGTTCCTAAAGGACTATCCACTGGAAAAGTACCGAAAACATAAACCGGAGGAACCCAAAATAAAATAAAACAAAAAAATGCTACAAACCTAAGAATGCATGATAAATCATAAATCCCAAAAAAACTAGGCCCTACCATCTGCAAATTTGCTTAATTAAGACATGCATGGTAATATGAAGTTCACTTCTCCCACCCACACATAATTAGTAACAACGTCAGCAGTGCTAAAACAAATAAGCATAAATAATATAGTTAAGAAGAACTCCACAGGCCTCTACTCCTCATAATCTGTGGGGGCAAGTGCAGCTTCCCCCATTTCAGAATCTTCCTCATCATCATCACTAGACTCTATGTCCGAGTCTACTCTTGTCATCTCGTCCTGCAGTGGAAACATCATCATCAAGAGGCTCCTCGTATCCGGGCCAAACTATGCAAAGGACTCGTGAATGCTCAAAGGTAGTCTATGTTAAGCTTTTGTAGCTACTCCTCAGTCACGCCATTCATCCTCAACTGGAGCATTTGCACATACAGTATAGAGTAGCTCAACATATTGTCAATTCGCACATTATGCTCATTAAAAATAAGAATTTGGACCGTTTATAGCCTCGAGTTCCTTTGTTTTGGTCACATCAACCCCCCTAGGATCATAAGCAGGTCTATAGTCCGCTTCCTCCTCCTCAATGTCATGCCCTTGCAAAAATCGGGTCAAGAGACCCCCCGTCGAAGTTTTTTCCCTTTTTAACCCTTGCTCTTTTCAGCACGTTTTAATGGGCACTAGTATTAATTGGCATTCTGTCATTAGCGCATGTACAAGACACTCTTTCTCTAGTTACATAGGTTACATGTTTTCTGGGCACCAAACAAGAACATATTGTTTTTAACCAAACTCGTGCCTCTCTACTTAAGTGAGCATATACAAGCGAAACATGATACCCAATTAGTTGGTGGCGCGTCCGGTGTGCAAGAGAGTGAGGGCCGGGAAAAGAGTATGTATAATATTCCTATAAGGAGGTTTCTTCACTAAGTCAACAAAGGGTTGTGGATCAACATTAGGTGTCCCAAGTAATTTATTCAAAGCTTTAGGTGCAAACTCAATAATTTTACCCCTTATTTTAACTTGTTTGACCTTTTCTTTTGCATCCAATTTGCAATGAATTCACTCACCATATTAAAGTTACAATCACCTGATGCATTAAATATAAAACTAAAGACCAAGTGTGAATATTCTATCAACCATGTGTAAAAGTAATGACAAAATTTCTATCAATAAACTTATCATGTGAATATTTAGATTCTTTATGTTCATAGCCATTTTTACCTTCTTTCTCTATGACCCAATGGAGACCATATCGCCTCAATTGTACCGGTGCCATATTCACATCTTCATGCTCATCTTCACTAAGTATCCTTGCTCTTTTTGACCCATAACTTGAAGAAGCCACTCCTTTACCTTTGTTTGCTTTGGTTCCATTAGTGAAGGTTTTACAAGAAAAATGATATACTTTGTGTTTTGGGTGAAAAACTTTGAAGATTTTGATGGATTGATGAAGTTTTGAGAGAATTTGCTTAGTGATTTGAGGGGTGCGGCGCGATCTTCAGCAGAATGATCTGAAAAGTGAGTCTAGGCCTTTTGATACACCTTCAAATTTGGAGATTGTCATGTTTTTTCATAAGATTTTCCTTCACGAAACTGCCTTGCATCGCGGCGCTAAGCGCGCGCCAGTGCTGCACGAGGTGCCATAGGAGGCATAACGCGTCACGTGCGTTGCACGCATCGCGCTTGCTGCTGATCTTATGTCGCTGCATGTTGTGCGAGGCTTTATGGGACTTGTACTTTGTGCCTTGCGCCGAGCCTTGTCTTTGCCCAGATGTGCGATGTGCGTGCGTTGACTATCTTGCTCCCCGTTTTCACTATTTAGCTCAATTTTTGAAAATCCAGACCTATCACCTGTACACTAGAAAAAACACATCAAGCAAAAATCTAAAATCATCTAGAAGTTTGCCTCCCAGTAGTTCTGATTTAACGTCACGGCACAATGAGCTTCCCAAGTTACTCAGACTTCACTCAAGGTTCGAAGGTCTACCAGTTTGAGTTCTTCACTTCTCCCTAAATAAGCTTTCACCCAGTGGCCATTCGTTTAAACCTCTTTCCTTCATGGTTTTCTAGTTCGATTGTCCCATGGGAGAATGCTTGGACCACAGAAAGGTTCCGGCAATTTAGACTTCGACTTACCTGGAAACAAACGAAGTCTAGAATTGAATAATAACACCATATCACCCAGACTAAATTCTCTTTTCTCAATTTTTGGTCATCTTTGAATTTTCATCCTTAATTTGTAAATTTAACTCTCATGACTTTGATGAATTCATCAGCTCATTTAAGCGAAGTCAAGCCTCCAAGTTTGCAGCTTTTTTAATGAAAAAATTCAGCTTCTTGAGAGTGCCCTAGCTTTGTGCTCCAAGTTCAACTAGAAGATGACATACTTTACCATGATACGAACATACCTATAGGAGACTTGAATGTATAGTGCGATAAGCCCATTAAGCATCGTCTAGCTTTCTTTCCCAATCTGTCCGGTTTGTCATAGTCTTCGCCAAGATAGTCTTTATTTCCCAGTTTGTGACTTCAACCTGTCCACTAGACTGCGGATGAAAGGGTGTTGCCACCCTTTGTTATACCCGTACTTTTTCCAATAAAGCGAAACAGCGGTTACGAAGTGAACCCCATCACTAATGATGGCTGCGAGTCGAATGTAGCAAATATATTCCGCTGCAAGAATGTTGTGACACTCTTCCCTTCATTGTTTGGAAGTGCAAATTCTTCCACCCATTTCGAAACAAAGTCAACAACAACAAGTATGTACTTCATCCCATTTGAGCTCACAAATGGACCCATAAAATCAACGCCAAATACATTAATAGCTCACTGACCAGGATGGGAGTAAGAGGAATGCCTCCATGATATGCCTCCTTACCTTTGACATGCATCACGTTCCTTTACAAAATCATGCGCATCTGGTGGATAGTTGTATCAAGTACCCACATTGCAGAATTTTGTGAAATTTGATGGGCCCTTATGAGGACCCCCAATAGGGGATGAATGGCAGGCCTCTAATATACTCAACATCTCCAGCTCTGGCAAACATCTCGAATAACCCCATCGGCACATATGCGAAATAAGTGACGGAGCTCATCCCATAAAATTTCTGCACATCGGAGATAAACTTCTTCCTACGAGTGAAAAGATAGTGCTCCGGTACAGCATCACTCACTCGATAATTAGCGAAGTCTACAAATCATGGGAGTAGATCTTGTGAGGCCTAGAACCTACTCTTAAAATGCATCATCTATGTCATGCTCATCTCGAAGTGTTGCATCAGGTTCCCATCTTGATAAGTGATCCTTGCAGTTTTCAAGTATTTTTAGTCTTTTGCAAAATAACACATTGCCAGCAGCAGAACCATCAGATGCAATATCTTATCTTTTCTTTTGTTGCCAGAATTATCTCAAGCTACATGATATGAGCTACAACATGTTCCAACTTGACATTTGCTTCAATGCAAAAATACGCTGTGGTTCTGTTCACATCCAGCAACACTAATTTCTGGCTTGCATTTGACGCTGTAATGGAGCTCAAAATCTTTTCCTTTGGCGACACCACAGCTCTCAACCAGGCGAGATTTGCCAGTCATATAACCTAGAAGAACGATAAATTGCCACCTGAGAGAGGCAGGAGTCAAATGGTGAATCTCTTAAGAACAAATCTGACTGCATGCAGACATACTTTCCTCGTCAAAAACAAACCTCACCTCCTTCTCAGAAGTTTACGTAAGATGTAATCAGGCTTGATGAACAAAACCTGCATGACCCGAAGCTTCAAACACCTTCACAGAAATTGGGAGTGGAAGACTAGCAATTACCTAAATCTTGGACCAGTCCACCTCAATACCCTTACCGAAATCTTGTGGCTAACACTTTATACCTTCGCCCGACTGAAATGACACTTTTCCAAGATTAAGAACCAAGTTTTCTCTTCACATCTCTGCAGCTCCTTGCTCAAATGAGTAAAAAAATCTTCAAATAGATCACGCACCACCAAAAATCATCCATAAAGACTTCAATGATGTCTTCCATAATGTAGAAAATACGGACATTACCCAATCTTGAAAAGTAGCAGTGCATTACATAACTTGAATGACATCATCGTTAAAGCAAATGTACCATATGGGCAAGTGAACATGATATTCTCTTGAGTCATCAGGGGATATAAAAATTTGATTTTACCCTAAATAACCATCATGGAAACAATACCATCCTATGCCCGCAAGTCTATCTAACATCTGGTCCATGAATGGCATCGGAAAGTGATCTTTCTACGTCCAACGGTTATTTCTATAATCCATGAATACTCTCCAACCGGTGATTGGTCTTAGAGAGAATGAGCTCATTGTTAGCATTTAGAACCCGTTTTTGGTACACTAGACTGGGCTTACTACTTTGCTATCTGCAATAGGATAAACCACTGCATTCAACACTTTATGATTTATATCGACCTTTTTGCATAGGTGGATTCAACCTATGCGGATATAATGCTGAATACAATCTGGCTCCAGCTGGATCTTGTGATGCATATGCAGGTTGGGATTCCAATAATATCTCTGGTCCACCCTGGGCTTTTTATCTCTTGGTGGAACCAAACCTCCACTTCCATTTCTCAAGTCGATTGCAATGACCGGTAACATGTAGGGATCCCAAGAATACATACTGTAAATAGGATGGGAGTGCTTTGAGCTCCAATACCGGAGGCTCCTCAATAGAGGGCTTGGCTGGAGGGGTCCCTATTCTTCAAATCTAGATGAATCTTCTTTGATTATAAGTATATGAACCAATGCCACCAAGTGCAGTAACAATCTCCTCACCAATATCCCATCAAAAAGCGCTACTAAGTCATCAACAATCAATAACTCCTCCATGGGAAGAATTGGGAACTCAGGTTCCACATCTATTACAGAGACCACCCTCATATCATTTGGTTGCTTCTTGGATCTGCACACATTGAATGTCACTTCCTCATTGTTCATCCAGAATTTAAGTTTTCGATCTCCATATCTACAAGAGCACGTCCGATAGCGTGGAATGGTCGCCTCAAGATAATGGGGACCTCAAAATCAACTTCACAGTCTAGGATGACAAAATCAGCCAGAAATATGAAGGACGCTACCTTCACTAGAACATCATAGAGAATCCTTTGGATTTTCACCATACGATACGCAATCAAGCGCGTATTGTAATCAATTGCTCAAAAATATACGAATATTAATGAATCAAATATTTGCTAGTCATATAAAATGCCTTAGCCATGGCTCAATAGTGCTGTATGAATAAATGCCTAAGCCTCTTTACAGAACAAAAGGCGAGATGCTGTTGCCTTTGCAATAGTGCAAATATCTGTGATTTTGAAATTCATGGTCCTCTTTCTGATTACAAGGTCTTCATGAATTTGGCATAACTAGGCATCTTCTCAAGTGCCTCAACTAGTGGGATGTTCACTTGGACAATTGCTTCAATAGCAAAATGAACTTGTGATACTTCCCATCTTAGGCCTTTTCTTCAATCGAAGTGGTAAAGGAGGAGGAGGTCTAAGGATCGGTTTGAACTTTTGTTGAGTCTCCTTTTCCTTTTCATTGCCAGATCCATGCTCCTTTGCATTACTAGGAGCAATCTTTACTAAATCTCCAACCAAAGTTGGATCCTCGGAATCTTCTATCCTATCATCATTAATTTCTACGGGCTCTTCTATTTCATCAATCACAAGCGGCCTCGGAGGATCAGCTGTCGCCTTCCCTGCTAGTACTGACCGTTGTGCAGTGACTGTCATTTGGATTCTGTACTGTGTTGCTGGAAATTGTGCGCACCACGATTGGTACAACAAACATTTGACTGTTTGCGGATCAATTTGCTTGATGGCCATGACATGTGATTCTGCCTTTTAATTCATACCAGAAATATCAGCACGGAGCTCCTTAAAGGCTATCTTATTTGTCTCCATCTGCTTAATTACTTTGGACAGCATGTGTTCAACCCTTGAACCACTAGAATCTAGCTCCAGTTCCTTGGAAGACATACGGACCACTTCTATCATTCTTGTACTCCTTGCGTTTCTTTAGTCTCCATTGTCTCTATACTAGCCCTCGGTTGTAATTATAATCCTTGTAAAAGTTCTGACCTTTGATGCCAAGAGTCTTGGTTGAACCCATGGGTGTTAGTTCGAAAACCCAATTTCTCCCTCACGATCCTGAGATAGTTAGATTCCTCTTGAACTCGATTCATCCGTCATTTCTCAGGGCCTTGCCCTGAGAACCCACATCGTTACTTTCTCAACTTCGACTCCATCAGATGCTTAGCAAGCAGCTGATCTTTATCTGTACAATATCTTGATCAGCTCTTCATCTTTTTCTTCTCTGATACTGCGGACACCAACCGCATAGAACGGGAATGGAATGTCCGACTCTCTAATGTGCCAAGTGCAGTTGGTTTTGGTGATCCTGTCAAGTAGCTCAGCAGCCTCTGCATAAGTGTGGCTAATAAAGGTTCCTCGGAGACAGTATCAGCCACTACCTTGGTGTTAGCATTCGAGAGATCTATAAAAGATCTCGGCAATGTATCATGGAATCTGTGATTTGGCACCCTTTGAGCTTCTTGTTGAAGCGCCATGTCTCGTGAAGTGCTGAATCAGTAGCAAATTATATATATATCATCTCTCAATTGCAATGCTTTGGAAGGTGGAAGAATCATTCAAGAAAAGCTCTATTAAGCTCCCCCAAGTAGTGATGGAATCTTTTGGCGGCTCGGCTTGACCATCGTTGCCTCACTCCCTAATGAAAAGGTAAATAACCTTAGAATGATTGCATCATGGCTCACTCCCGGTCGTTTGTATGCCTTATAGATGCCCATGAAATTTATCAAGTAGGTATGAGCATCATTAGTTGCATGACGATAAATATTCCTTCATGTTGGCTTGATTTGGATCACTGCTTGGTAATATCAAACTTTGCCCCAAAAAGGCACGCGGGAGGGACAATATAGCTCCAGTGGAGACCAGTTTCGTCTATATCAACACATCATCCTCCTCTTCGATGCACTGGTGGCCTGGCACATTACTGGACCTCATGCCTTCAGCTCGTGCAGCGGCTAAGCTGATTGCTCTTCGGCAACCTAGCCCCAACTCACGATCTCGGCTTGCACCTCGGCCAACATTCTCGCTGTGGCTTGGTCACTGTCTCCTGTTCTTGTATATTAGCCTGCTTAGAGTCCACAGTGTCTACTCAAGTGGAACCGGGGGATTTCCTCGCTCTAGTATTGGTCATGCAAAAACCTAAGACACATCAAAAACAAAAACAATAAAAAGAAAATAAAAGGAAATAAGAACCAACGGTAAAGCAAACACAATTAACAAAAGCCTTAGTTGTATTCCCGGCAACGGCATAAGGTGATATCGCTTAAATTACACCTCATAATGAGATATAACGCAGTCGATGTCAAATATAGCAACCCAACAAAAGATTAGGGTCGATCCCAGTGGGAATACGAGATAGATACGGAACGCTAGTGTTTAAGCTTTTAGTCGATTATTTTCTAAGGGAAATTACAAAAGTAACAAACAATGTCATTGAGAAAGTGAAGGTTGATTCCAAATTAAACAATTAACTAGGGTAGTGTGCCCCATTACTTCATAACCACAAGGAATTTTATACTGGTTATCTATTCCGAGTGCTTAACATGCAATAACGGTAAGTTAACTTCACCTAAATGGTAGGTCCCTGTTTAGATGATTATCACCATAGAGCAGTCCCGTCTGGTGTATACTTTACTAACCCTTGCCCTTGATATCAGTTACCTATTCCCGGACAAGGTCAAGTTATTAGATGAGGGTTGATAGCCTCAAATCTACGTTGTTAATCCTTTTTCCCATTCATTACCCTCTTTGTTCGGTGAATAAGAATAAGGCAAGTTCCAACGTACGTAACCATTAAGTAATTAAAAGGAAGGGAAAAACAATACATGCATAAACCCGTTCAAGAATCACTAAGTATTTTCACCTATTTGTGTTAATTCGTCATGGTTCCCACAACCTTTAGTTATAGTGGTTTAGCCTATCATGTTTATTAGTAAATTCATAGCATTCATAGACAAAAGAAACTCCTTTGGATTATTACAACAATAAGAGAACAACTCAAAAATCGTCTCAAAGTATGTTGTTAAAATTCTAAGTCCAAGACTTGTCTAAAACTGGGCTTCTAATTCTACTTCAAACTTAAAACTCGATAGCCATGAAAATAAAGGGTATTTATAGTAATAGATTTATGTTTTCCTTGTTCCTTGATAGTGGATCTTAAAGTTCCTTTTCCTTGTTGAACTAGGAATTGAATTTTGGCCATTGAAAACCCCTTGGTGCACCACCCATGCGTCACACAGCGGGCGCCTCGTGCCCCTCTTGTGGCGCTTGAAGAGGAGCCACTTCATGCATGCCAATGCTGCTAGAATAGTGCCATACCGGACATCTTCTTGAGCTTGGAGAGGCTGCCTCACGCATGTAATTGTGCCTAGTCTCCTGCCATCTCACGCACACTGGCACTGATAGCGTGGCGCTTCCAGCGCATGGCGGTGCGTTGATAGGCTATTGACTCGCGTGCGCTTGTAGCATCAATGTGCTAGTGCGTTATTTTTATCGTTCGAGTCATATTAATTCATTCCTCTTTCTTCAGCTTCATTCCGAACATCTCAAACCTCCAAATCCATCACTTTTAGCCTGAAAACATCTAAACACACGCGTTAGCAATTTTTAAAATATAACATAAAACGTATGCAAACGCACATAATTTGTTCTCAGCAGTAAGTACGGGAAAAAATATTTCTATGAAGTGCGTAGTACCCTTCATCATTTCCTGCATTGTGTTGCATGCTCAACAGATGGAGTTGACGAGTAGAGAGAGGCGAGAGGGCTAGGAACAGCCTGAGACTTCTCGGGTAAGATCGAAGGTGGACAGCATCAACACTCTCGTATAAGTCTATTGCTCGGCACCATCATTGACCAATGTACAATCTAGATTCAGGGATCGGAGAGAACTAGATTAGAGTGACTAGAGTCGGCATGGAGATAGAGCGCACTTTCCCGGCTTGTGCGGGTGCGAAAGGTCGTCTGATAAGTGCCTATTAATCGGTTCGGATGCTTGTTTCGGGTTAGGCAAACCCGAACACGGACTCGGTGCCCTTCAGCGAGATCGAAGTCAGTGGAGCCCGTATGCCAACAGCCAGTTCTGTACTCCAGCAACAAGTCCCCCTCGGTAGCGTGCCTCAGAGCTAGTTTAGTGGCGGTCGGAAGCCAAAATAGGTTCTATGCTTTAGAACACCATCGGGGAGCGAGGTACGTATATGATGTAGTATGTTGCATGTTTTCATATTGATGTTTATGCTTTGATGGATCAGAGGCTACTTTATCTATTGTGACTCCTTACATTTCTAGTAGCTTTGGGAATTAGTCAAGACTCTATCAAAACCATTTTTAGCTTCTCATCGGTGATTCTCTTGTAGCTAAGGAAAGGATGCCCGGTCACTATATTTCATAAGTCACCTCGTAGCTTGTAGAGTTGTCCATTGCTGACTTTGATATTATTCTTGGCATGGATTAGTTGTATGAATGTTATGATTCTATAAATTGTAGAACAGATGAGTGGAATTTCATTTTTCGGGAGATATTAGTGTTGGAGTAGAAGGAGGTAGTTCCGATTTGTACCAGCAAGTCAATTTATTTCATATCTTAAGGCCGGACAATGATTTTAGGGGTTACTGTGCAATCTAGTCGGGGAGTTACGGATGATAGAGTCCGAGACTGACTATCGTCCGTTGTGAGTATCGGTCTTTCTAGATGATTTTCAGTGTTCTGAGCAAGAGATCGATTTTGTATTGACCTTCTGCAATACACAGCCTATATCTATTCCTCCTTAAGGATGGCTCAGCAGCTAAAAGAGTTGAAGGATCAGTCAAAGGACCTATTAGATAAGAGGCACATCGGGCCAGAGACAAGTCACAGGGTGCACAGTCTGGAAATGAACAAGGTCACCATTGGCTCAGGTGTCCTTTTACCCGGGGATCGATGATCTGTTTGATCGGCTTCGAGGTACTTAAGTGTTTCTCAAAGATAGTCTGGGTCTGAACATCATCGGAGGTAGAGGTTCGGTGTGTGATATCCCCGAAGACAACCTTCGGATGCGGTATGGTCATTATAGTTTATGCTCATGTCTTTTGGACTAACAATGCTCTTGCAGCTTTTATGGACCTAATGAGCAGGGTGTTCAAGCCGTATCTAGACATGTTCATGATTGTGTTTATTGGTGACATCCTTGTATACTCCTGGAGCGAGGCGAGCATGCCTCATTTGAGAGTGGTGCTTGGACCCTCAAGGATCGTGATTTAATACCAAGATTCACCAAGTGCGAGTTTGGTTGGACTTCATGTATATTTAGGCCATGGGTATCGAGTGAGGGCATAACGATAGATTCTCAGAAAATCGAGGTGGGGGAAGAATTTTCCTAGACAGTGAATACCTCGGATATTCGCAGTTTTCTGGGTTTAGAAGGTTACTACAGGTGGTTTGTGGAGGGGTTCTATTCGATTGCAGCACCTTTGACCAAGTTGACTTAGAAAAGGTGAAGTTCCAACGGTCGGAGGAGCTTGTGAAAAAGCTTCCAAGAGTTGAAGAGCTCGACTCCTCTTGCCAGGTGACCTACTCGAGGATATAGATGGTTTTGTGGTGTATTGTGATGCTTCAAGAATCGAGACTCGTGTGTGTATTGATGCAACGAGGAAGGTAATTGCATATGCCCCTGCAGGCGATTAAAGATCCATAGACGAATTATCCAACCCATGATCTAGAGTTATGGCGACGGTATTCGTATTGAAAGATATGGTGACATTATATGGGGTCCATGTGGATGTTTCTGGTTAAAGAGCTTATAATATGTGTTCACGCGAAAGATCTCAATCTTTGAAAAATGAGTGGTTTGAGTTACTCAGGACTACGATATGAGTGTCCTTTATAATTCGAGTAAACTGTGTAGTAGAGATGCACCTAGTAGGATCTCCATGGAAGTGCTGTCCCACGTGGATGAGGAAAGGAAGGAATTCGTGAAGGATGTACATCGGCTCGCAAGGTTGGAGTTAGGTTTTGTCGACTGTTGATGGCGGTGTTGTCAGAATGGATTAGAATCGTCCTAGGTGACTGATGTGAAAGCTACAGAAGATGAGGATTTTATTTTGGTGAAGCTAAATGAGCGGGTTCGATTTCAAAGGTGGGAAGTCTTCCCAGCGGGAGATGGTACTGCCCGTGCAGTCGCCTATGTGATTTAGATGATGACGATTTGAGGAGCAGTTTCATGAGGCCCATGGATCCGAGTATTCTATCATCCAGGTGCTACAAAAGATGAATCATGATTTAGGAGAATTTATTGGTGGGATGGCATGAAGAGGGATATTATGAAATTCGCCAGCCAAGTGCCCCGACTGTCAGCAAGTACGAGTTGAGCATCAGGCCGAGGTACTTGAGGATATAAACATTCCTACTTTGAAGTAGGAGCAGTTAACACATGGATTTTGTAACAATCCTACCCCTCGTACTTATCGACACTATGATTCTATTTGGGTAGTGGTAGGCAGGTTGACCAAAAGTTTATTTCCTACTAGTGAAAACCTTTCTCGGCGGATGATTATACCAAATTGTATATTTGAGAGTTGGTTCGGATGCATGGAGTGCCCTTTTCCATTATTTAGGACAGAGAGTGCTGAGTTTACCTCAGTTCTTGGCGGTCTTTTCGGAAGGGCTTCGGACTCAAGTTAGGCTCGGCATAGCATTTCTCGATAGGCCCAGATGGTCGAGCGGGCAGTGATCCAAGACCCTTGAGGATATGTTGAGAGCTTGTGTGATGGATTAAAGGTGATTTGGGATGATCACTTTCCCTGATCGAGTTTGCTCATAATAACATCTACCACTCTATCATTCAAATCAAGCACTTAGTTCGAGGCTTTTTAAGGGCGGAGATATGAGTCTCCCATCAATGGTTTGAGGTTGGTGAGGCAGGCCTAGATTAGGTTCATGAGGCTATGTTGAAGGTTAAGTTGATAAGGGGCGGATTGAAAACCACTCGAGAGTCCTCAAAGTCATATCTTTGATGTGAGAGGAGAGAGAGTTGGATTTCAGGTGGACAAGGTATCTCCCATAAAGGAAGAAAAACTCGATCCCCGCCGGTCCCTACAAGATTATAAGAAGAGTTGGTAAGGTAGCATATGAGTTAGACTTACCCTCGAGTTATCTTCTATGCATCTTGTGTTTATGTGTAACTTTGAAGAAATGTTTAGGAGACCCAGTCCTAGTAGTCGGTGGGCGGCGTTGGTGTAAGGGGATAGCCTCGGCTAAAGTACTAGTTGAAATATTGGATCAACAGGTTCGGAGGCGAGGAGCAGGAAGTAGCTTCGTAAAGGTGTTATGGAGAAATCGGCATGTTGAGGAGCTACATGGGAAACCAAGCGGATATGATGACTAAATACACACTTATTCTCTACCGGCTCGATCTCGACTTGAGGTATCGAACATGCTATGACTCTATTTAGTGTTCCTTTTTGTTCATGTGTGATCTGGGGCATATTTATATGCCCAGAATTATTCTCAAATGTATCGTTTTTGCCTTGTTTATCCAACAATGTTTGTATTCTCATACTAGAAATTGTAGGAAGGGTAATTTAACCAACATGATTAGCGTTGTTTTAGGAAAAACATGGAGCTAAGATGCATGTAGGGAGGAATAGAAGATGGACTCGGGAGCGAGTAAGGGAAATGGCCAAGGGAGCGAAAGTAAAGGAAACGACCGCCATGGAGTCGTGTCACGTTGCCATCGTGGATGCATTATGTCGAAAGATTTAATTGGCAAAATTCCGAGGAAGGTCCGCGTTCGTGTAGTGGCACGTTGGACCTAATTACACAGAACTTGACATTCCGGTGAAGGTGCGCGTTGGCAGGTGTCATGTTGGACAAGCTCTGCGTTGCATGCACAGATTACGTTATGAATAATTACGGGCATTAAATTCCAGAGATCTTTTACGTTTGCACCGTGGCATGGAGGCAGTGCTCTTCGATGCACTCCGTGACACGTTGCTTGTTATTCGGGAAAAATTCCCCCAGTATAAATAGAACACTTAGGTTCATTTTTAGTGTCGACTTGGTGGGCAAGAACGTAGATTCTGAGCGGTTGGGGACGAAAATCTTAGGGTTTCTCTCTATCTCTTTCTCCTTTCTTTCAATTGTTTGTATGATTTACACTCATTTAACGATGTTTAATCCACAAATGAGTGGCTAATTACACTTCTTGCTGTGGTTATGAACTTTGTATTAAAATGTGTTGATCATCTGGTTTTCATCTTTTCTTCCATGGTTGTTCTATTAATTCTTGTTCTTCTTGCATTAATGTTTGGCCAATGTTGATGTAAATCTAAAAAGTCGGTTTCACTCAGAAACGCGAAATTGGAAAGTTGTGAATTAGCCGGATATGATCTTTTCTTAGTTTGGGAAAATTGAGAATTGATTTACCTTGAGGATAGAAATATATACGAAGGTCATTAGTCAGAGTGTGGAATCGGTTTTGTATGGCTAGAACATGAATTGCTTCTTATCACGGAAATGCAATTTTCATGATTCTTAAGTTGGAGTTAATCTGAGAGTTTTAATCCATAGGCATAAGTTTTGACTAACAGCTAGGAGAAAAGATAAACCAGCAGCTCGATAATTCGAGTTCTCTACATATTCCGTTTTAGCCTCGGCATGCTCATTCATTGTTCAGACTCACTTGTATATTTATTTTAGCCTTAGTATAAATTTAGATAATAAAAATATAAAAACTTTTCTTTACATCGTTATGCTGCATTTTAGATTCTGATAAATTGACACTTGAATAGATTTTGCCTAGTAGTCGGTCACATTAGGATCGATGTAACTTACTTGAGCCACTTACTACTTGTTAGTCACGTGCACTTGCGTGTAGTCATCCAGGCAAACCGAACAAGTTTTGGCGCCGTTCTTTAAGGGGTGGCGATTGGCGAAATTATTTTTTTCTTAAAGTGTTGGTTGCTATTTCTTTATATTAGTCTTGACAACTTGGTGCCTATATTTCTGGTCTCCGGACTCTGTTGAACACTGGCAAGGGACAAGAGTTGAGTGGACCATCCTTAGAGCTGGAAAGACAATTCAATCGCCAACGGAGAGAAGCTCACAGAGAGAAAGCTGCAGTTGCTCGAGACAAACAATCATGGAGCAGCCACGAGAATCCACCACTTGTGCGGGCGAGTGTTAGTGCAGGAAATGGCAGCTAGACGGTTCGCGTGTGGCAATCCCACATGCTAGCAATGCACGTCTAGCATTCGCAAACCTGATCCGGGAGGGAGGTTCGACTTAAACGAACATGGTGCAATTGCGGCACACAATGGGCGATTCTGAGTCTCCCTCACGGATCACAACAACATCTTCCAAATTTTGGAGATAAGTGACACCACATTCACGCTGGAGTGTCAACAGACTATGTCGGGCTTACATTGTTCCATTTCCTTGTTGGGAGAAGCCAAGGTGGTTGAAAGTGAGCCACCAAATTCCATCACCACGTGGATGGTCTTGCAAAAGAAGTTCTTGATCGGTTCTTTCCATCCGGTAAAGCATTAGAACTTAAGAAGTCAAATTCTAAGTTTTAAACAAAGAGAAGGAGAATCTGTATCCAAGCTTGGGAAGGTTCAAATTGTTGTTGCGGGATTATTATAAATCACCACCAATCCAATGATGTCGCTGTTGCACACTTTGATGAGGGTTTGAACTCCACACGAAAATTTTCTTGGACTCGGCAGTGGGGACAAGCGTTAGAAAAGACTTATGATGAGCTGTATACTTTGTTGAATCGTATTTCCTTGAGGAAATCAGTGGAATGCGGACTCTTCAAGGGAGGAGCAAGGAAGCGGCGGTGGAGTCTTAGAAGTGGATGGTTTACAGCTATCATTGCCTGAGATAGGCTGCTTTGCGGGAAATCAACTCAACACCACTTCGGCAACATGAGCATGAATCAGTCACCAAGCCCCGGTGAATGCGGCTGGCCGGATTTGGTGAGGTGTAAGGAGTAATGAACACTGTTTGAGTGTTGTGGGCAAATCGACTCGGTAGACACCTTGTGCACGGAGGAACAATCACCAGCAGTATCTTGACTACAATTCTAAGCTGGAGGGGCTCCTTGGCAATTTCTCTTGGGAGTAGCAACAACCATCGGCGAGTTCGAGTTAGGGGTGCAAAGGAATCAGGAGGCGGCGGGGCTATCGTCGCGTACGAAACAACAATGCCCCTCCTCCTGCACCATCACCCGACGTGAGGAGATGTTTCAAGACTATGATAATAACCAGGCTTAATTGCAGGCTGACTATGTTAAATTGGCAGCCGATGTTAGAAATAATCGATTAGCTACCAAAAATGACTAAGTCTGGTTATGCTTCTTTGGAGCCCAAAACACCGAGGCCTAGGAGGACTTCGGCGACCTGAGACCCCAACCCCAAGCGAGTGAATGCGGTGACCACAAGGAGTATTTGCAGCAGGAGAGTGGAACCAGAAAGACCACCTCAACAGTCGGGAGCAGCGAAACGAGGGAGCAAGGCGTGAAAGGGGAAGAAAAGGATGCGGGCAGGAAAGACCTCCACCCGTTCCCTCAACGTTTTAAAGAAACACAAGGAGGAGGCGTGTTTCAAAAGTTCATGGAGGAATTCTTAAACAGGTACACATTAACTTACCTCTTGTCGATGTTTGCAGGAGTGCCGAAGTATGCAAAGGTACATTAAGGACATCGTGGCGAACAAAACGGGATGACTAAGTATGCCACGGTGGCTCTTACGGAGAGTGCACTTCTGAATCTGAGCAGATTGCCCACAAAGCTCCAGGAGCTTTGAATTCAAATAACAATTGGGCCAGAGTATCCGAGCTCGCAGATTATGTGATTTGGGAGCGAGCATTCATGATCTTGACCTTGGTATTCAAAGAAGTTGGGGCTAGGAGTCTAGACCCAGCAGTGATCTTGCAACTCGAGGATCATTCCTTGGCAAGACCGGATAATTGTGGGGGACGTGTTGGTGCAAATTCGGCTCCTGATCTTCAGTTTCGTTGTCTTTGGACTTGAGCGGGTATGAAGTCCCATTTATTTTTGGACGTCCCTTTTTGGCGTGGGGAAAGCGCTAATAGATGTAGGCTTTGCGGGCGGCCTAACTATGCGGGCGCACGACAAGGTAGAGTGTTCGATGTTGCACTGGGCGTTGAACCTCGAGTTAATGGGGTGACCCCACAAGGTAAGCTTGACAAAGGGTGAGGATGTGTTGGTGAGAAAGCGTCCGTCACCTAAGGCAGAGATAGCGTAAATGACGTCGAGCCACGACGGTAAACAGTTACGGGAGGCAACACAGCCAGATTTATTGTTTTATGAATGTACAAAAAAACAAATGAAATGAAAAAAAAATGAGAAGAAAAAAAATGTTGTTGTAAATATAAAAATAAAATATTTTGTGTGTTTTTCAAACATTGGGATTCTAACCGATTTCTTGTTGTGAGATAAATTTCGGGTTGATCGGAGGAAAAGGCAAAGAATCTCAAAGAAGAGCGAGTGAAGAAAAAAATAAAAAAGTAGCCAACATTGAGCCTGGCGTTGGCTCCGTGTACGAGAGGACACGCGTTACCCTCCGTGACACGTTGAAGGCAATTCTGGGTTTTGCAATTCAGGGCTACCGCCACATGAGCTCATCCGTGCGGAGAGGCTCCGCGTTACCCTCATTTGACGTTGAGTGATGACCGTCGGGTCACACCGGGTCACTGACTTGCGCGAAACCTCCAGTTTTTAACCCTAGATTTCACCTTATTTTCTCTCATTTTCATCCCCTCCGCGACAGCTTTAGCGACTCTTTTTGCATCGGCGCGTCCGCAAATTATGCAGGTCATACCGTGACAAGTGGCTCTTTTTAAACCAGTTGTCGAACCCACGGGGGTCTGGACCCATTCCTCTAACTATCCATTCTAGTGCAGTCTTAAATACCTAAAGTTTTGGTTATAGACATTTTCGATGGACAATAATTAAGTCTAGGTTTGGTCAACGGAAATATTAAAGAAGATACTCTAGGCGCAACGTAGAGTTAAAACGAGATAATCATGCAATACTGTGATTTTAATGGGTTAAGCATGGAACTATCAATTCTTATTTCACATAATTAGAATTCATGTTCATAGTCTTTCGATCCTCTTAACACGGCAATCTAGCCTCACTGCATCATTGTGAGTAGGATGCACTGAAATTTACTAGTCGCGGGCAATCATTGTGGTTTACGGGAAACGATTAGGGACTTTCGTGCGTCTAACCATTTAACTCAACTTAGCCTCACTAATACTTCTTCGAGTGGTAAATTACGTCCAAGTTAGTCTTTCATAACTTGTGTCAACGACGCGGTGTTAGGTATATTTCTATCTTGAACACAAAACTCTCTCCCGAGATACAAACATGCTCCTCACATTCTCATGTCCTGACCTAGATAATGCTATCTCAAGCTATTACCCAAGCTAACAAATATGCTTTTATGGTGATCAATATAAAAGAAACAACCAACAATCCCGAGAATGCAGATGAAAACAACAATCAATAACTTAATTCCAAAACAATATCATAAAATCACAATCATAATTCCTTAGGTTCAACCTAAGAGGAAGAGGTTCTAACATTCATGTTCATAAAACTCTCTACACTACTATTAAACTACTCTAAACTACATACTTACGAGTTTGGTAGATGAGAAGGAATTTGCCAAACCCTAGCTGAGTTCTCCACTTCTCCCTTCACTCCTAGGTAGTTTTCAGAATAAAATCGTGACAAAATGGAATTAGGAGCTAAGGGTCCTATTTATAGTAAATGGAGAACGTGCTTAATTTAGCCTGTGGTGGAATGGCTCAGTGTCCTGGGTGTATCGCGAGCACTACCTCCCGTGACACGGAGAGCGGCCTTAACTCTCTGGAAATCCCCAGAAAATAGGCTCTCGGCAGCACCACCACGCGTTGGCGTGTCGCGCTGCGGCACGTGCTGGCACCTCCATGTCCTTTAACCAGCCTGCCGTAGCACGTTGCCAACGTGAAGGTGGGCTGTTGTGTGCAGCCACCACCTGCCGTGGCACGTTGCCGGCCTTACGGGTGGGCTGTTTTTGTACTCCTCTTTGCGAAGCGTTCCGTTTTAGTCCGATTCCAAGCTCTACTTCACCGCTCATGGTTAGTTCCTCAAAGTCATCAAAACCTACAAAAGCAAGGCTGAGTATATTTGGATTAGCACATATCTTCATTTATATAAAATCACACGAAAATGTATAAATAACTTAGATAAACAAGACTAATTTAGGTTATCAAGCGTCATTCGGGCATGCTATTTTGCCCGCGATCACAACCCCACATAGCCTTGTTCGTCCTCGAACAGCCTTTTACTATCATGCATATGGGGCTCCACATAACTAATTTAGCAAGTTAATTCAAGATACGGCTATAGTGATTCGTAAGATAGAAAGTTAAAAGTAGAGCATGCACAATTTAATCAATGCAATGAAATACAACTCTGTTAAGACTTCCTAACCTCAAGAATCGACTCTCACGCTTAGCAAACTCATGCAAATCAACTGATTAAGAAATCCCACATGGGTACATATTCATTCAACATGTGCCCTCACGGAAAGGGAGTTACCCAATCACGCAAAAACAATTTTTTACATGACAACATGTGTAGGTACATGAATAGAAGTCCCTCACTCTCACAAAGAATTCACATGCATCATGTAATGACCCATAAGCTTTCCCTTAGTGTTTTACTCACTAATTTGAGATGTATGAATGTAGATCCAGTAGGACTTTGTAGATTGTAATGCTGCTCAGGTACAGGTAGTACTATTCTGGCCAGTAATAGTGACATCTTTCCAAGCGCTTTTAATACATCACGCCCTCATTGTGAACTTCCTTCCCTTACTTCACCTTTATCCTTGGTAGTTTTCTGTTTCCTCTTTTGTTTCCCCCCTTTCTTTAGGCACTTTAGACATATCAGTAAGGAGTTCCATAAGTAACTTTTAATTAAATTATTTTCTTACTCCTTAAGAATGATCAACCACTTTCACTACAAGTACCTTTGTCCTTTTTCTCAACTTCTACAACTTGCTACTTTTCCTTTCTTTTCATTCTTCTCACTCCTTCCTCTTTCAAATTTTTCCTCTTCAAGCGCTTAGGAGCTTTGGTCAAATTCAAGGTTAATGAAAGAAAAGGATTAAACATATTCAGAGCTATCAAACGAGGCTCTAGGCTCGACGGGGCTAACTAGGATTAATTTTTCAAGGTAGGTAAAATGACGGATAACAATTAGGTTAATTCAAAGAATTGCCTAAATCATTTCCTACAATTCACATCCTTCATTTCGTTTCATAAACACACCAGGCAAGTTCTGGGCAATCCACAATAGCATAGAATGCTCAAAATCTTACACTCGTGGCACATATAATTCAAGACACATTCCACATACTCTTAACTCAGCTAATCACACGAATTCGAAATTAAGCTTCAATCTTATTGAGTCAAATTCAAGAAGCCTAAGTGTCTCAAACAAAGTTATAAACTGGCATGCTTCAAAACTGAACATACTTGCATCTCACCATCATGTATAGCACATAGCAAAGAACATCAAGCATCAATTTGCTATGGTTCAAAAACCCGACATCTATCGACTAATTTTCCCTCAAGAAGGTCAGTATTCCATCCATCGTCGAAACAGTCCCTAACTACAGCTAAAACATTATATACAGAACAATAAAAAATAAAAAAATTTCTTCAGTTCCAAAGACCCCGTCGGAAAAGAGCCCAGAAAAGAAACCAACGGGTGATGAAGTCATGCTTGACTCACAAAATTTTCAAATTTTTCAATTTTCACACAAGCATTACATTCAATAACGATTTGTTAAGCACAAAAAATTTTGAAATTTCCAATTGAAATTTCCCTCACCCCACACTTGAATCTGTTATATCCTCATAGCATCAATGAACCTTTAAAGAGGGTGAAATACTCCTAGGGCCTTTAGGCCTGGCAATAGCATGTTTTTCCTCAACTTGCACGAGTGGGTGTTCATTACACTTTCTTCTATGCTTATAGCTTCCTCCTCCGAAATTTTCGAGACTTCACATACACTTTGTGCCCTAACTTTCCACCAAAAACACAAAAAATTTGAAAAATAACAAAATCAAAACAAAATCAAAATTACAAATTGTACCTGGTACCCTTGGGTTGCCTCCCGGCAGCGTCTTATTTTACGTCGTGGCACGACGTGGACGCCATTTGAGAACATCCTCATGCACAGGTTCTCTTTGAGAACCATCTCCTTTTCTTCTCTTTGTTTAGAGAGTAGCCTCTGCTCTGTTCCTCCCTTTCTCCAACTTCTTCTCAAATCAGAAGCCCTTTGCTCAGGCTGAACATGACGTGCCTTTGTATACCTATGGAATCCTCGCCCACACTCATCCTGCGCCAACACTAATTTGACAAGGTTACGTATTGTGCGGATGGGTTTATTTCTTGGTAGAAACGGAAGGTTTCTTCTTCATTCTCGACCCTCATTTTCAGGGTCCCTTCTTTCAAGTCGATCACAGCTCCTCCGATGGCCAGAATGGCCGTCCCAAGATCAGAATTACTGGTCATCAACTGAAAATCTAAAACAATAAAATCGGTAGGTATAATAAATTTACCTACTTTGATGAAATTCCTCTATGATTCCATCCAGGTGTCACTCATGACTTTGTCGGCTGCTTCATGACATCAGCAGCAATAGGCCTCGGTTTTCCCAACCCCAAGGTGTTGAATAAG
Source organism: Datura stramonium (assembly GCA_018107945.1). Taxonomy (NCBI): domain Eukaryota; kingdom Viridiplantae; phylum Streptophyta; class Magnoliopsida; order Solanales; family Solanaceae; genus Datura; species Datura stramonium. The sequence continues at coordinate 28,050 of JACEIK010004177.1, read as the reverse complement.
GATAAGGGCATTAGATTCTTCTTTGCCTAAATCACTGGCTTCCGGAGCACCTCAGCTTTACCAATTTGTAATAGGGAGAGTAAAACTCCCGGGGTCTTTAAAGCTTCTTTGGCATTTTGCTCAATGCCTGTGTTGCACTCCTCGGTGATTGCTCACGATCTGAATCCACCAATCTAACTTTGTTCGCCATCACGTCCTTCAAGTATTTAGCATACTTGGGCATTCCAGCAAGACATCGATAAAGGCAAATTTATATGAAGTTCTTTGAAACTCTTAATGAACTTTTTGAAACATTCACTCACTCCCTACCTCTTTTTGAATCTACGAGGAAGAACTGGTGGTAGTCTTGTGTTGTTGCAATGAAGGTTGCATTTTGTTGTCCGGCACTGCGGTTTGCTCCGGTATGGGTGGATGGTCTGGTCTTACCAACTCAGTGCACCTCTTTTCTCAACTCTTTAGGCACTGCATCGGCTAATTGCCTTCCGCCTAAAATCGATGGCATTGATATGCCGGGGGAGTTAGGATCTGCGTCGCTTAGTAATCCCCCTTGCGGCCTCATGTTTTGAAGCGCAGCTGCTATTTGACCCGCTTGTTTTTCGGGATTGCGGGTGGCTACATGTGATTCATTAATTACATTGCCATCCTTGCCTGATTTTCTGCTAACTGATTCTGGGTCTCATAATTTTACGCGGTCATTTCCTCAATACGGTGCTACTATGCCTATCAATCTGCCTATTAGCGTCTTGGCACATTTGTTGAGGTTGCATATAATTAACATACGGTTCCCACCCCAAGGAAAATTTGGGTGGCCCTGCCAATTTCTGTTGGGTTGTTCCCAAAATTCTAATTACCTCTCGACACATTACCTAAAAAATTGGCGGTCAGGATTGAGAAGCCACAAGATTACGCATTGTGCCAGTACTACCATAAATTTCACACCAACTAGGAGCTTGTGACTGCATTAACTGGCCTGGTGTTGGTATGCAATTTATTAGGCGAGTCATCATTTGATGTTGAAACAAGCTAACTGTGCTGCCAGAGCATTTAAACCATATGCTTCTATCAACCACGATCTTCTTCTGCCCCTTTTGATATTTCTGGCCCATTACCCTTTTGGATTTCCTTGTGCAATTCTGTTCAACAAGTGTATAAAGCTCATCATATGTCTTCTCCGAGGCTTGCCACCCTCTGAGTCTAGTAATATTTTGTGTGGGTTTAGACTTTCCTACAAAGGTAGGCCAACCTTCATTCGGTGTTGGTGATGAGACGAGTCTCTCAACAACGGCTGAATCTTCCCAAGCCATATAAGTTCTCATCAGGCTCTGCTTGAAGCCCCAGTATTTCACTTCTCAACTTGGCAGGTTTTCTGAAGGAAGAATCTTATGAGGAACTTTTTAGCCAAATCATTCAATGAAGTTATGGAGTTTGGTGGCTCAACCTTCGTACTTTTCGCCTCTCCCAACAATGAAAATGGGAAGAGGGTTAGCGGACATGTCAGAGTGAGCACGGCCGGTGGGGACAAACGTGTCACTAATCTCAAAGCTGCGTAAGTGCTGCTGCGGGTCCCTCATCTGCCCTTCCAGTGGTGACCACTAGAATGTAACAGCTACACCATGTTCAGTTTAAGCTCAAGTTCCCTCAGGCTCAGGTTTACGGATACTAGAGGTCATTCGTCGCTAGTGGGATGGCCACGCTTCCCATGGCCAGTCTTCTTGCCATTCTTCGATGACAACTGTGCCCACCCCGCAGGTAGTTGTTGTACCTTTTCTTGAAGTCTCTTCAGCTTTTGCTCTAGATCTACTCTCCTTTGCAAATGGATTTGAAGTTACAGTTCAATCGCGGTTCCACAAGCTCTCTATTTCTAGCCGGCTCGGCGGGACAACTGTCACTGTAAATAACAGACTAAGACCAAGTTTCTCAACACTTAAGGAAATTCCAAAAATCACATAAAAACAGATAAGTTATCAAAACTTCACCGAGTCCCTAACAACGGTGCCAAAAACTTGTGACTCTTTTCGCATCGGCGCGTCGCAGAGTGTACGAATTCGTGCAAGTAATATAGTGGCTCTTTTTAAGGGCGTTATCGAACCCACGAGGACTGGACCCATTCCTCTAACTATCCATTTCTAGTGTGTTCTTAAATACCTAAAGTGTTGGTTATAGACATTTCGATGGAGAAATAAGTCTAGGTTTGGTCAACGAAATATTAGAGAAGTACTCTAGGAGCAACGTAGAGTTAAAACCGGATAATCTGCGATACTACGTTTAGAATGAGTTAAGCATGGAACTTCAATTGTTATTTCACATAACTGGAATTGCATGTTCATGGTCTTTCGAGCCTCTTAACACGGCAATCTAGCCTCAATGCATGTTGTGAGTGAGGATGCTAATTTCTAGTCGCGGGCAATCAATTATGTTGTGGTTTACGGGAAACGATTAGGGACTTTCGTGCGTCTAACCATTTAACTCAATAGCCTCACAACTACTTTGTTGAGTGGTGATGTGACATCCCAGGGTGGTCTTTCATAACCCTGTGTCAACCGAGCACGGTGTTAGGTATATTTCTATCCTGAACACAAACTCTCTCTGAGATACAAACATGCTCCTCCTCACATTCTCATGTCACGACCTAGATAATGCTTTCTCAAGCTATTACCCAAGCTAAAAAATATGATTTTATGGTGATCATCATAAACAACAACCAAAAATCAGAATGCAAGACGAAAACAACAATCAACCTTAATTTCAAAAAACAATATCATAAAATCACAATCATAATTCATAGGTTCAACCCTAGAGGAAGAGTTCTAACCATTCATGTTCGTAAAACTACTCTACACTACTATTAATCTACTCCTAAACTACATACTTACACTAGATTGGTAGATGAGAAGGAAATTTGCCAAACCCTAGATGAGTTCTCCCACTTCTCCCTTCACTCCTAGGTAGTTTTCCCGAATAAAATGGTGACAAAATGGAATTAGGAGCTAAGGGTCTGTTATAGTAAATGGAGCGGTGCTAAAGTGGCACGTAGTGGAGCGGCTCCCGTGTCACGGAGTGTATCGCGGAGCTCTCTGGAATCCCAGAAAATAGGCTCTCGGCAGCACCTGCCACGTTGCGACGTGTCCCACCTTGCCCAGGCATGCCCCAGCACCTCCATGTCGCCCACGGCCGGCCTGCGTGGCACGTTGCCAACGTGCGGTGAAATTTTGTGCGCCTTTGCCGTGGCACGTTACTTGACAGCAGGTGGGCTGTTTGTGCCTCCTCTTTGCCCGACGTTCATTTTAATTAGATTCCAAACCTCTGCTTCACCAACTCATGGAATTAGTTCCTCAAAGTCATTAAAACCTGCAAGGCGAGGCTAATCATGTTGGTTAGCACATATCTTCACATTTATATAAAATCACTGAAAATGTAAAATAACTTAGATAAACAGACTAATTTAAGTTATAAAGCGTAGCTCGGGCATGCTATTTTGCATGATCACAACCCCTCCCAAAAATTCCCTCTCCTCAACGTGCCACGGACCTAGGTACATAAATTTCTTCAAGTTTTCTCCGTTCATTGAATTCAAGGTATGTTCATCAACTCTATCTCAAATTTAGTCAAAATTTTTTCGATTTTTAGCATGAGATGTGAGTAAACGTTACCCTAGGTAGAAATTGAGCTTAAATTCATTCAAGTTATCGTTGATTAATGTTCATAACATCATTGTGATTGTATGGTAGATAAATATAACTTGATGAATTTTGAAACATAGTAGCTGGGCTTGAATTTGAACATGAAAAGGGAGAAAACTAGTTGAATTGTGAATTCTTGTTGGTTTGTGTATGTTGGGTGAGATGGTTGGTTGTGTTCTATGTTAATATGCTAAAGGCGGCCCAGTTTTTGGGGAGTAAGTTATAGTAGCCAAGAAATGGGTGAATTGCATAGGTTTGTGAGGTAAATAGTTTTCGTTCTTTCTTTTTCCTTGCTAAGTGCTTTGTATAAAAATTGTGATCGATGCTAATATGTGATTAGGCTGTCTGATCTATGAGTAGTACAAATGAATTTATACCATCAGGTCTCACGAATGCACAAGGCATGTTTGTTTGTGTTTTTGTTGTTTGTTTTGTTTTGTAAATTAAAAATAAATATGTTCTTGCCATGCTTATTTGAAATTGTGGCATGAACTAAGTGTGGGGTGGCCTAGCCTAACCCAACCTTAGTCGAAGCTCATTCTAAATTGACTGACATTGGGGCACATACTTGCTCTATTTAGCCAGAACGATGTTGGCTTGAGAGCAAGACAAGGGAAGAAGCTATACGTCGGGCGCGGAAGAACAGAGCTGAGCCCAGAACAACGGTCCCAGCAGCTCGGCAGTTCGCCACGGCCAATGCCATGTCTGAACCCGATAGGTGACAGAGAAGGAAGAAATGGTACACAAAGCACAAGGAGAACAGAGTACTTCCCACACCGAGGGCATATTGCAAGGCCATTAGCACAAGAGTTCCCTGGTGTCCACCGGTTAAACCTTTGCCGGGCTGAGATTCATCTTTGAAGAGCCCAAGGAGTGCAATCGCACTTGATTAGGGGTTCTGGAAATTGGAACCCGACGCTCCACTTGATCACACCATCAAAATAAAGGGCGGATGTCACTCTTGAGCCTCATCACTGAATGCCATATTGGCGAACACAGACGGCCCATGTACTCGTGACTGAATATTACTCCACCATACGCGGACATCGGCCGCACATTGTGTGGAGCCCATTAACACTTGTTTGGAGCAGGCATAAAGAGAGGGCTACCATCAGACATTGCTCTACTCACAGATGAACGGGAAACGGGGATCGCTGAAAATGAGTATGTTCCTACTTGATTACGGGGTGCACATGACGGATGTCACCGGGATCATTATGCAATTGTATGCCACGTGAAAGGCAGAGATCAATGTTGGGACCGGTGATCATATACGCCATGAAGAGAGCCCGTTTGCATCAGGAGCACAGTGCGGGTTTGACGTTTGCTGGCCACATTTACGAGGGCCTAGATGTGGAGGAAGAGGCCTTTTGGATTATATCCCTTGAGATGGAAAGGCGTGCCATGGACGTCACAAGGCAAGGCACTGACACCACTCACGGGCAGTTCTTACACTAGACGGCATGCTGGGATGATCACCACATGGCCCGCATGTTCGGGATGCGGTCTCCAGGGCGCATAGGCGGGAGGCCGGTGGCAGAGGATGGTGTGACGGCTCCGGCCTAGACTACCCTTTCGGCGGAAATGCAGGGGCTCTATGTCGGGTGGGCCCGGCTTTGAGCCCGTGGATGATGATGTCCCCCGCGTGAGAGACACATCGCGAGGATTCCGATGTTAGTAGGAGGAGGACGGCGGGGGTCGGACATGGGGAGACGAGGCGTGACACGATGAAGTGAATACTTTGATTGTTGGGGAGTTTCATGCCCACTTGTTTGTTCTTTGTTGGTAGTATGAACAGGGACAGTGTTCGGTTTTAAGTGTGGGGTGGGAGTAGTTAGGTGGTGCTGTTTTTGTCTGGATTGTGTGTATATTCATGTTCTATTGTTGTGCTTAAACGAATTTTATGACCACTGTGATTTTTTTGGTGTGCATGTTGTATTGTAAATATCTTTTGATATTGTGGTGTGCGGTTGAATGCTGTTAGTTGAGTGTGTAAATATTTTTTTTTATGAAATCATCGATATTTTAAAATTTTCGTTAATTATTTTTATTATTCGGCTGTTTGTTTTCGGTTCTTTTACGAGAAGAGTCATTGAACCGATTGTAAATAGTGACCGTTCCCTATGATGGATGGATGGCCGTCTTAAAGGGAAATGTAGTCGATAGGAGTAGCTTTTGTCTTTAATTTTTGTTTTGTTGAGTTGTATCCCATGCATTTGCTACTCTATGGCTACGAAATTCTTGTTGCGTGTTGTACATGATGTTTAGAATGCAAAGGTGATTCGTGAAAGCATGCAATTTTGTACATGTGAGATCCTAGGCCATAGAATTCGATTCGGTGTGATTGAGGCTTAATGTTGAATTCTTGTAATTAGCTGATTGAAGAGTGTGAATATGTCTTGAGTTGAGCATGTGCAATGAGTGTATAGTGAGGTCTCGATTGTTCCATGCTATTGTGAAGTATCTAGAACTTGCCTGTTGTGTGACGAAAGCGAAATGAAGAAGTAGTGTAGGAAGGGATGTGGCGTTTGCTTTGTTTAGCCTAAAGTTTTTTCTTTCTTACCACCTTGAATGTCAAATCCTAGTTAGCCCATTAGGCCTTTAGCCTATTCTTTCTTTCTTTTGTCAAAAGGTGTAAACCAAGCTTAACCCTTTCTTTTCATTATCCGTAAATCTGATCCAAAACTCTTAAGCGCTCAAGAAAGAAATAATTTTCCCACAGTGTCAAGGAGTGAGGTAGGAAAAGAAAAGAAAAAGCAAAGTAGTAAGGAAAAGAGTCAAAGTACTTGCGGTTAAAAAAAAATAAAGATGTATAACTAATCTTTGTTGTCTAATTACGGTACGCTTAAAGTAGGACAAAAATAAAGTAAGACTTCAAGATTGGGAGGAGGAAGTAAGAAACTATGCGGAATGTGATGGGATGTATTGAAAAAGCGCAGGATGCTAGTTGCTATTATTGGTTAGCCCGGTATATACTGATTCTGTAGCTTGTTACAACCCGTTAAGTCCTGCGTGATCTTACATCACGCGTCACTATATTAGTGGAGTAATACACTGAAGGCAAGCCTATGGTTCAAGGCCGATGCATGTGAATTCTTTTGGGAGAGAGAAGTGAAATTGTGTACTTGCATGAAATGCTTTAGAGTTCATGTGATTTAAAAGAGGGGAAATTCTCTTGTGATGTGAGGCACATGCTTAACGAAAGAATGAAATTCATTATAGGATATCTTGGTCAGCTAATTTGCATGAGTTTGCCGATATCGAAAGTCAATTCTTGAGTCTAGGAGTCTTGATATGTTAAATGTCATTTAATGATGATACTAGGAATGTTTTCTTGATGATTTTGTTATGTAAACGAATCGGTATAACCGTAGCTCGGATTGTCGAGCCAAAGTAGCCGATGGGGTGTCAATTGCATGAGGTGTAAGATTATTGTTCGAGGACGAACAAGTTTTAAGTGTGGTGTGATCTGGGGCATATTTATATGCCCAAGTGCTCTCCAAATGTGTCATTTTTGCCTTGTTTATCCAGCAATGTTTGTACATTCTCATGTAAATTGTAGGAAAGTGTGAATTTATACTAACCAACATGATTAACATTGTTTGCGGAAAAACGTACTTTTTATGGGAATAAGAAGCATTTTGGGAGGAATCGGAGATGGACTCGAGGGCTGAGAGAATTGGCCAAAGGGAAGCAAGAAATAATGAGGCTCCGCGATGGGGCCAGTGTCACGGCTTGCCATCAGCGGATGCATTACGTCTGGAAGATTTAATTGGCAAAATTTCTAGAGGAGGTTCGTGCGGTGTGCGTTGGACCTGTTACACGGAACGGCATTCCAGTGAGTGCGCGTTGCCATGATGTCCGTTAGGTGGCTCACGTGCATGCACGTGCCACGTTGGGGATAATTACCTAGACGACCAAAATTCCGAGCTTCGCGTTGCACACATCTCACGGAGGTGGTGCTCCTCGATGCACTCCGTGACACGTTAGCTTATTTCAGGAAAAATTCCCACCAGTATAAAAGAACACTTAGGTTCATTTTAGTGTCGACTTAGTGGAGCAAGAACGTGTAGTTACGGGCGATTGGGGGCGAAAATCTTAGGGTTTCTCTCTATCTCTTTCTCCTTTCTTTCAATTGTTTGTAATTTATTTAATAATGTTTAATCCACAAATGAGTGGCTAATTTCACTTCTTGGGGAACAATTGTATTGAAATGGTATTGGTTATCTGGTTTTTCATCTTTTCTTCCATGGTTGTTCTATTAATTCTTGTTCTTCTTTGCGTGTTTGGCCAATGTTGATGTAAATCTAAAATGTGTGGTTTCATAGAAACGCAGTGGAAAGTTGTGAATTAATAGGATATGATCTTTTCTTGGATTTGAAAATATAGAATTGATTTACCTTCCCGGGATAGAAATACACGAAATTCGTATTAGTCAAGTGTGGAATCGATTTTGTATGGTTAGAGCATGGTGCTTCTTATCCACGAAATGTAGGTGGAAGGTTCATGATTCTTAAGTTAGATACGAGTTCCAATCCATAGGCATAAGATTTCCGACTAGCAATAGGAGAAAAGATAAACCAACATATCATTAATTGATTCTCTACATGTTCGTTTTAGCCTCGGCATGCTCACATTCATAGTTCAGACTCACTTGTATATTTATTTTAGCCTTAGTATAAATTTAGATAACAAAAATATAAAAACTTTTCTTTACATCGTTATGCACTGATTTAAGTGGCTTGACACTTGACTAGATTTTGCCCCGTAGTCAGTCCCTGTGGGATGATGCCCAGCTTACTTGAAACATTTACTACTTGTTCGACCACGTACATAGGTGTAGTCATCAGACAACCGAACAATGTTCAAGTTTGCTATGTATGGTGTATGTAAGCATGACATCGGTTGATTATGTGATATGAATCGGAGGTAGTCATTTCATTAATTTTCGATTTAAATGATCAGTATTTGAATATGATAATTGCATGTTTCTATTTTCTACTTTTTTCCTACATTCGAGGATGAATGTTCCCAAGTATGCACTCATTTAAGAGATTTAGGCTAGAGATAACTCTAATTTTGCCTAAGCTATTGTTGATTAACAAGTTGAGGCCTTGGGTTTTGAAAAAACTCAGGAATAAACACTAGTGGTTTAAGCATTGCGTGTCATTTATCCTGATTATTTATATGAGTAGTATTTATTTTATAGTTAATCCCTATCCAATCAAACCCCTAATAGCATTCCCTAGCCCTTGCTCATAAATGTTCATTAAATTTGGTTGCCTTGGTCTTGATATGATGTTAAATTAAAATTTGGATCTCATCTTTTTCCCCAACATTTTTTGAATGCATGGATAGAATTTTTGTGTTGAGTTAATAGACATAACATTATTCAATCACTATTACCTGATTCAAACCCCATCTTTTAGTTGGATATTTATATTGTGACGATGTTTACACTTCCTCCTCATGAGGAGTGAATTTCAGCTCGACCGTCAATAAAGCCCCCGAGATGAATGTCGGAGTCATGGCGGTGAATGACACAAGGGGCAGAGCTAGTTGAGGTCACTTATGTGATCAAACCCTCAATCCTTGTTTATCTTTGAGGTAATCATCAAGATGCAATGTTAATTGAAGGTCTCCGCTGGCTGCAACATAGATGTAAATGCAGGTGGAGAATATTACCGTGTTCTATTACGAACACCTCCTTTGCATGATCCAGGGTCCTCTGCGACACACTGAGTGTCTATTAGTGTAAGCGAATCTTCTTGCTTCTTTCCTCTGTTGCATTCCATATCTTTTTCTTTTCTCAGCTTTTTGTAGATGTCTTCTTTTGCTTTATAATGAAAAATTTTAAAAGATTTAGTTCTGTATCGAATGCGGCTTATCCTTTTCGAGCCATGACTTTGTCGGATAAACAAACAAGCATTCCTGAAAGGCTTCCTCCTCTAACAAATGCAGTCCGTGCAAGAGAAGGAAAGAACATCCATGTCTATGCCAATGTAGACGATAGATTGTGGTTTTGTGTGGAAGTCATGAAGCTCTGCTTCATCTAGTATAGTGATGGCCGGTCATTCCTCCCGGAGATGACCTTTAACTTTGTAGGTCTAGGGAATGAGTTTCCCAATATAAACAAGAAATTCACAGTAAGGATTGATCACCATTCTTGGATGCATCTGGAGGGTAATACCTAACCTAGTGCTCATTATTTTCTCTGCCTCACATCCGTGAGATAGACTCAAATAAAGCACTTGGGGTGGGTAGACGAGTTCCCGTGTTTTCCATGGTTATGTTAAGGGGAATGATTGACATCACCCTCGCCATCAATTCATTTATTTGAAGGAACCAATTGCTCTGAGCATAGTATTTGCAGAGAAGATTTCCACAAGAGGACGACATCAATGGGTGGCTATTATAATATCGATTGGGCAGGCGATTTTAACATCCAAAGTCCTAAGACTAAGACCCAAGACTCATGAGTTGACACAGTGACGCCTCGAACTTTTGGACTAAGTTTGAAACTATTCTAGGTATGTGTTTAGCACAATATGAATTTTATGGAAACTTGCTTCTAAGAATCCAATTATTAAGTGTGAGAAGTGCATTATATACAAATTAAGGTCATGAGGAACCTACAGCACAAAGTTTAGTTGAGAGCCTTCTTACATGAGTTTTCGAATAAGTTCATACAAGGGTTAAACTCAACAACCATAACCCCCATCTACGAAGTGTTTTTTTGATTCAATACATCAAATTGAAGGCCTTTGAGTCTTCTTCAGGATCAACCATGTGTCAATAAATTTGAAACAAGAGATTATGTACAGTTTGATGAAATAAGGAAAAGCACTTTTGAGGATCACAGAATGATTCATCGGGTGAGTCGTTAAGTCACCTAATGGAATCATTAGGTGATTTGTTATGGGAAAATTGGTCTCAAAACTTGACTTGCAGAGTCTTCATGACTAGTTATGTAGTCTGTTAAGTTACGCGGCAAATATTTAAGAGGTAGACATCAAGAAAAGATCAAAAGATGGAAAATGTCTCTAGTGACAGGTGAACCTTAACGACCCGTTAAGTGGACAAGCGGATCGTTGGGAGATCTGTTAGGTCTAGTAGCATCCACTTTTCAGCCAAGGTATTAAGGGCGTTTCTATTTCTAACTCTAAACTAAGTCAATTTAATCTCTTAAAAGGCGTTTGGTTTATTTGTCCAAAACCCTCATTCTATTCTAACACCACTGAAGATCAAATCCTCAGAAGAAGCTATGGAGTTTTCATCAATCAACACTTCAGACCCTATAGGTCTCTAAAACCTTCGTTAAGATTCTTTGCAGACCACGTATTTAAAGTCGTGAATGGAGGAAAACCTTCCACCCTATTTTCAACTCCATCTCTATCTCATGATTTCAGGTCTCCCAGCATGATTTATTGAAATTCTAGCAACAAGAAATCTAAGTATGATCTGTATAATTCTAGTCTCTTATGATTCAATTCATGCTTTATGAATATGATTACTTGGTTTCTACTAGAATATCTTATTAATCTAGGTTTCCCGAGTTATGAATATTCTGCCAACTATGCATGATTTTCATGAAATTCAAGTCTAAGTATTATGGTCAATCCTCGACCATTATTTTCATTTGCTAGTTTGTATATGTAAATATATCACACATTTCACAATTTAAACTATCATTTAAACCCATATTTCATGATTATTTTATGAGGACTACTTATATATGTTTCTAGGTGGCATTTAGCACCGAGTAGGTCAGGGTTCTATTGCACCAGTGCGAAAATTACTTGCCAATGTATATGATGAGTCCTCCATGAAAGTGTTTCTCATACGAATTGTCCATCCATGAGTTATATCATACCTTCTTGATTCCATACCCTTGGAAAGGTATAGAGGCACCTCAGCTTGGATTACAAATTGGGCTCCATATGCGCTCACATGGGGTATGTCAATTAAAAAATCTGTTACTTGTTCTATATCCATTATATTCATTACTTATGACTCTAAAACTTCTCATGTTTTGGCTCAAATTATGCCTTATGAGGTTTTACATATGAAATTCAATTATGTTTAGCTTTAAAAATCAGTTTTGAAAAACCTTTAGCTTGCATGTCACTTTTATGAATCGAATCATATATTTAGGATCTTAAACAAAGCGTCTCCCTTTTGTTTTTTGATTTACTACCATGTTTCTTACATTACATTCTCAGCCCATTCAAGTACGCACAATATACTTCACGCTATATCATCTCATTATATAGTTTCGGGTCACTAAACTTATCCCTAACCTTAGTACAGGTCACCTTTCCAATCTAGTCTAGTATTCAGCCATGGTAGGTCTCATCATTCGGAGGACATTAGTTTTGTTGTCACTTTATTATGACGTTTGATTTGGACAGCGGCCAAGTGTTGTCCCATCAGCTCCGCCGTATGTTTAGGCTTTCAAGCTGCATGTATTAGATGGTTCAGTATTTAAGCAATAGTTCATCTTATGTCTTTATGATAATTAGTCTTCTCATGGTATGTTTATGACTTCTTTCCACTTATCTATACTCTCGTTACTATGCATGTGCCATGGATTACCTCGAAGCTATTCATAGTTCTATGTCATGTTTTTACTAGGGGTCCATGCTCAGGTAGTGACAAACTTGGTATCAAGTAGGTCGTAGGGTGTTCGAAAGACGCGTTAAGAAGAGTCTTTTTAATAGGTGTGAAGCATGCCAAACTTAAGGAAGAGGCTACTAGACATTTTGAAATATCCCTTCTTTATAATTCTATCTCGTGCTATGAAGTTCAACTCTCTTTATCAAACTAACTCGTGCTATACGTTTGAAAAACTATGCCTCCTAATTGTGTCAATGGAAGAAGAAATCACAACGGCATTGGCCATGGGAATGGCAATGAAGGCGGGCATTAGCCCATTGGCAAATGCCGTCGATCCTTTGCAGGCGGGTTAATTCATGCTAGATCTGGGAGCAGCAGATACTAGCATTGGCCACTTTGACAGCCCAGATAAGCAGGCTATCATAGACTCCTAGATGGAACACAGTGCTTAGAATCACAAGTGACCCCAAGCAAACCCATGGCATGAATAATCTTGTCCTAACTAACACTTAAGAAGAATCTTGAAAGTGGAAGAATAAAATGAAATTAAAAACATTATTGTAAATAAATGATTTGTGTAAGATATTGAAGTTTTAGCCAAACTTGAGAATGATAAACCTTATTTACTACATTGTCCTAAGCCTCTACTAATTGATGAGTTGCTAGGATAAGCTGACTATCTAGGTTCAAAAGCTAGAAATGACCATAATAGAAATAAGGTGAATCCTGAAGATGAGAATCTGCTATCACTGATGGGTATACTGGTGAAGCTAGCTGTGATGCTGAGTTTAGATCCTGCAGCTATGTCATAAAATGATATTGCACATAGGGAGTAAGCATTTAGTACTTGGAGATGAGCGAGTATGTGAGGTGTAAATAAAGCATAGATAATATTAGTAACTCATAAAATGAACTGATGACACAAAAACTCTATACGAAATCATAAATAGGGGAAAATAGTGACGCGCTATGAGAATCTCAACGCCGGTGTTGACTCTATATCGACGATATGATTGTGCTTTCACTTGTTATTTTAGCTTATAAGTTTAGGTTTAATGTATTCTTTTTTAGCTAGCTATGTTCATTCATGGATCCACTTGGATCCGTGCGTTATTCTAATTCCATGTCTCGGTGGACACAAGTTGGGTTGTGAAAAGAATGCGCAAAGACAACTGATATTACAATAGAGTCATTTGTCATGAAAATGACTCATTGGTTAAATCGTTAAGGAAAAAGTCACTACACGGTTTTCATGCTTAGTTTGAGGTTTTCCTTGGAAACTTTGAGTGTTACTCACATGGTAACATTCATCCTCAAATGAAGTCTAGTAAGTTGGAAAGGAGGAAAGAGCTGAAATCCCAGACTAAAAGCTATAAACTGAATATTGAAGGTGTAACTAACTTTGAACTAAGATAGTTATAATAGCTGAATATGCTGGGAGGGCCTGTGCAAGACATGAATAGAGTTGATGGTATATTTGAATAGAGTATTGAGGTGGAATCTAGTACTAATGTTCAAATTTGAGTTGGAAGGGAATAGAGTGAGGTATCTGAAACCATAGCTGCTTCGTCTTCCCATGTAGCTCCCTAAACTAGCTAGTTCCGCCATAAAACTATTAAAGTGACCTCCTTGTTCCTCAACTTATGAATCCGATGGTCGAATGCAGGCGGATCCTCTTTATAAGAGAAGGCTATTTTTACACCAACACTCTCTAATGGCACAATTGAGGTCTGATCACTGATGTATTTCTTCTATAAAGACACTTGGAAAATGGATGAGCGTACTAACTCTATAGGAAAATCCAACTCGTAAGCCACATTGCATATACATCTCGGGTTTACGTAGGGGCCAACATATCTAGAAATTGAGCTTTCCATTCTTCTAAACCTCATCACCCTTACATAGTGAAATTTTTAGATATACCCAATCATCCATAACTAGTAAGCCAACTCCCTTCTCCTTACATCGCATACGATACATTGGCTTTGGTATTTTTAGCCATTCCTGATAAGCTGAACCTTCTACATGGCCTCCTTCTTTTTGAGTCCAGGACCTATTAGGAGTAACTTCACCATCCTCAAACCACCCTATAGGTGACCTACATCTCCTACCATATAATGCCTCAAACGGGGCCATCCTGAATTCTAGAGTGGTAGTTTTTGTAGTATGAAAACTCAATAGAGGTACGTGATCATCCCCAACTGCCTTTGAAATCAATCACGCAAGCCGCCCAGACATATCCAGCAGAGTCTAAATAGTCTGCTCAGCCTGGCCATCTGTCTGTGGGTGAAATGGTTTGTTGAGCTTAACGAGAACCAAGTCCTTTGGAATGACTTGAAGTGTGAGGTGGTAGTACCCCTATAGCAAATGATGGACAAGGGAAATCCATGAAAGTTTGAGTAACTCACAAATGTATATCCTGTATAATCCTCTACTAAATCAGTTGTCTTAACTAGTAGATAATATGCTGACATAGTCATTCAGTCTACAACCACCGAATTTGAGTTATGTACTTGCCATGTATGAGATAGACCTGTAATAAAATCCACGTTCGCTTCATCCTAATGCCAAGTAGGAATGCTAATATTATGAGTCATACCCCCAGGTCTTCGATGTTCAACCTTGGCCTATTGGTAGTTTTGGGCATAGCCACAAGTGCAATGTCCTTCTTTTCTTGCCATTCCACCGGTAGGCTTCCCATAAATCATAGTACATCTTGTTGGCACTTGGGCCAGGTACCTTGAGCATTGAGCTTTCATTGTATCCATTTCCTCAAATAATCTACATGTGGAACACATAATCTTCCTAGTAATGAACCATCTCCGCTAGGAGAATGCTTATCCTTTTTATGAGGACTAATTCCATCAACTTCGTAAGTTGGGTCCTCATCTTGCTTCATTTAACCTCCACCATGAAAGAGGACTCTCCTCCATTTTGTACTATGACTCCACCCACTTCAAAATCTATCAATCTAATTCCCTAAGCTAGCACGTGAACATCTTTTACCAGCTCTTTCTTACCATCCTCGTATGATTAATACTCCCCCATAGACAACATACTAAGAGCATCGGCCACTATATTAGCTTTGCAGGTGATACAATAGGCTCATATTGTAGTCTTTTAACAACTCCAACCATCTCATTTGATGAATTCAAATCCTTATTACTGAATCGCAATACGAGGCTTTTGTTTGGTGAACATATCTACGTGAGCTATAAGTGGCGTTCCACCAAATCATCAAAGCAAGCACCTCTTTTGCTTCCAGCTCAATATCATGAGTCAGATAGTTCTTCCTCATGAACCTTGAGCTGTCATAGACGAGATAAGAGATTATATACCATACAACATAAAAATACAGCAAGGCAATTCTGGAGGTATCACAATAGATCATGAACCCATCAAAACTCTATGAAGAGTTAAAGCGCTTGCTTGTAGTGAGGCGAGTCTTCAACTCTGTAAACTTTTCGCACATGCATCATATCACAAAAACTTCACCAGTTAGTATGGTCAAAGGAAGCAGATCCTTCAATGAAATGTCTGTGTTAACAAGCTAGGCACAAGAAACTCCTAGATTTGATGAAATTAAGTCGGTTTTGTCATTGATTGCAGCTATCTTTTAAGGATAAATCTAAATACCCTTATTGGAGATGACATGACAAAGGAATGCCACTGATTTTAGCTAAAATTCGCACTTACTAAATTTAGACAATTTGAGGCCCCTTAGATTCTGGAAAACAATTCTTAGATGAATTAGGAGCTCGTCCTCTGTTGAAATAGACCGAATATCATCTAGAAGGACAATAACAAAAATGTCTAGGTACGACTTCAATACCCTGTTCATCAAATACGTAAAAGTTGTAGGAGGATTTGTTAGTCGGGAAGACTTATGTAATACCCCAAAAGTCTTAAGATTAGATCCGGGATTTAAAATGGAAGTTATTTGGCAGGAAAAATCACGGGACGAGACTTGACCCAACGAATCGTTGGTGGTGACTGTGGGAAGGATAGGCCTGGTGATAGTGGAAACAACAAGCGAAGTAATGACTCATTGTTGGTTACGATGAGTCATCGTTTGCGTCATAGTGCGGACTTAAAACGGAGAAGAGTATGGGCATCCATCACCGTTAAAAAACATAGCAGTCGTGTTCACCGAGTCATGGTATAGGGATAACTATCTTTTCCAATAGACCTAACGGAAGGCAACCACAACTCGTTGGAGGATGTAACGGAAGTCGTGGTGAGGTCGTTGGAAGGAGTAGTACAGGGCCTCAAGGAGGAAGCAATGGACGACGTGAAGACTCATTGTTTGATAGTATGACTCATCTTGTCGGTAGTAAAGTCGAATATGAGTCAAGGATTTTGGAACTACAGAAAACGGATGGATACCACGAGTCATCGTTGCTCTAACGACCCGTTAGAACGCACGTTAGCCACGGTTAAATTTTTAGGGTTTTCATTAGGGCATCTTCATCATTCCTAAACTCAGGTCTAAACTACGTCTTTTTAAGTTATTTTTGAATTAGTAAGATAGGTTAAGACCTTCTAGCCTGCTCATTCTCATGCATGCAAAATTAAAGTATTGAAGAGGTGTTCAAGCTTATTTTCAAGGTTTTCTTCATTGATTTCGATTGGGCTTTCGAAGTGGTGAGATTTGATTTTTCATGTATGTATAGTTATGAATGGGTGAATCCTTTCCCCACATGCCCAATCTCTTTTAAATTCATGAAGTTCCTATCCAACACTCTATGGAGTTTTCACCCAATGAATAAAAATTTGATTTCTCTACATGGTTTGATCTAATTGAGTTACTATTATGTAATTACGAAATATGGGAAAGTTTTATTTATTTTTTCATTAAAAATCACTGCATGTTTTATAAATCAAATTTCCCATTTAAGAAAAAGTTCATGAAAAGTCAATGTTTATGATGAATGTTAAGTATTATGAATTATTGATGATGAAAAACATGTTTTAAGTTACCCATGTCTATAATCATGTTTTCCAACGAATTAAGCATTTTTCAAGAATGGTAAAGTATTGGGCAATGCCCACATGTTCATTGATTTGTGATGTATGAAGTGGATCTGCTGATTTATCGATTTGATGTTGGCAGCTAAAGGGCCTTTGATTCTTGGCTAATCATGTATTAATGGGGATCAATGAATGATAAATGTTTATTAAGCCATGAATCTTAATGAATGATGTTATTGATTGCCCTTCCTAATGTGCATGTTTTGGGTGCCATGTCTAGCACCAAGCAGCACAGTGTTCAAGGGCTATGCCGGCGTCTCACCAGCACATGCCACCATGGGTTTATAATGATATATTATAATAATAATGATCCCTTCTTCTGTGATATCACATAATGCGCTTCCCTCGCACGGAAAGCCGGGGGTGACTAGCCCACTTAGTGAGATAGTTGGGGCATCATGTAGGCTCTACATTGATAGTGTCGGTTATGACAAGGCCTCCCATTATTACGCAATTTTATGCATTGTTATCTTTTTGTTATGGGCTCAAGTGATGGTTGGCAAAGTTGTCCACATGATTATGTTTATGAACGCTTTATGAAGGATTTAAAATTCTTGAGCCTTATGTTATCCTATGATATTTATGATGTGAGCATGATGTCCTTTTCTTATGATCATTTATGAGTTTTTATGTATTTTTAGATGTCCATTTTACTTACCTTGCATACTCGGTATATTCCACGTGCCGGCCGCATACTCTATGCTATGTGTTTGTAATCTGAGTCAACCCGATCTTGAATCCAGCATAAATCTACCAGCTCGTTATGGAGTTTGCATCAGACTTGTTGGTGACTCCTCATTCTCCAGGGACCTTATTATGTAGACATTGATGTGTTCTTTTAGTTTAGTTGTGAATTGAGTTAGGATGTTGTCCATCAACTCATCATCACGTTGGAGGCTTTGGACTATATTTAGTACTCCTTTATTATGTATTTACTCCGTACCGATTATCAGCTATTCTATGTTATGTTCATGTTACGATATGTAGATATGATAAGTATTCCATTTTGATGATACACGAGTTAGATGAATGTTCATGCCATGGGTCGACTGGAGTCTCTCCGGGCTCACTTGTCCGTGTTATGATCACGGTCTACGTTCGGGTAAATGAAAACTTAGTATCAAAGCATTAGGTTTTAAGTGTCTAGGGTGTCTAAAATCCGCATTAAGTAAAGTCTTATTCATGAGTGTGAAGCGCGCCACTCTAATGATGAAGAGGGTACGAGACATTTTAAGAAATGTTCTCTTCTTTCATGATCTATGTCGTGCGATGAAAAGTATTTTTATTCTTCTAATTCGTGCTATTGATTAGAATCATGGCTCCTAGAAGGATGAATGGTAGAAGAAATGAAAATGGTGAAGGCCATGAGGACCTTGTGGAAGCGAGCATCAGCAAGCCTATCGGTTAACGAGCCCCAAACATAGGAGCAGTTGTCCCATGCGAGAGTTAGGGCTTCCTATTCGAATCTTGTGCGGGCACTTGACCATAGGTTAATAAATAAGTTATTGTGAATGTTTCGTAAAATGGCAATATAGCGGTGGCTCGAGTCGGGGACTTTTGAGAATGAACTCCTTTGGAGTTCCTCGGGTCAAAAGTGGATGAGGACCCGCAAGTTATTAACGGATTGTGAAGATCACCCAAGTTATGGGGTGAATGGGGTTGAATGTGTAGAAGTTAGCCTGTATCGGCCCTAAGGGTTCGCACATATCTAGTTCGGGGAAAAGAGAGATAGTAGAGCCACCGAAGTAGGCCTAGTCATTTTAGGAGGAGTTCCACATGGAGTTTCTAGATCGGTTCTTCCCTCGGAGATGAGGAGTGAAGGCGAAGAATTCGTGAATGCTAAGAAGGTGGATCTGTTGTAGCTGTACTCTCAATTGGCACAGTTGTGGTTGATCGAGAGGATGTGGGTGAGCGATTTGTTTTTATGGCGTGGCGGGCTATTTTGACAAGGTGCAGGCTTTGCCATGCTTAAATCCCGGACTATGGATATTCCTCGAGTATTGTATGCCCGGATGGAGGCAGATCTGAGAGAGCAAAAAGGGCTCAGAATGAATGGTCATGGGTTTACTCATCACGGATCGGCGGTGGTCACAACCCTCAATTTCAGCAAAGGTCACTAGCTCTAGCCATCATCGGCCAGTGTCCAATCTAGACCAAGGATGATCGGAGGAGCGGGCTTGAAGATCGGGGACGAAGAGACGTAGAGCGCACCTCTCCGGCCTTGAAAGTACGGCGGGGTCATCTTGAAGTGTTTACTCGGCACCGGTGCTGCTTATTATCAATGTCTCATGTCGATATTGTGAATTAGGAGTTTGGCAGAATGGAGGTTGACCAAAGGCGCCATTTTCTACCGATCAAGACCATGGATTCGGCAGAGGATTATGCCAAACTATAATGTTACACCCGTAAATTCTTAACATGTAGATGGCCTATTCACATGTTAGTTAGAAGTTTTAGAATGCCATACATGCTAGAAAATGGGAAGGAGTGGACAAGCGCCAAGTCGGCGGGCGCAAGGAAAAATGCGACTTATAAATTGCATTCCAGGAATGCGACTTATAAATTACTGCATTCAGGAATGCGACATATAAATCGCATTCCTAGATGCGACTTATAAGTCCCATTATATAAAGAGCCCCAACTTGAGTTTATTTCATTAACTCCTTATAATTACAAGAAAGCCTAGAAGGAACGAAGAGACCGTGAGGTATTTTATAATATTCGTTCGATTACGCCGTCAAACACGGTCAAAACTTGAATTAACCTCAAATACCGAGGTATTTAGCAGCAAGGAGCATTCTATGGATTTAGTTTTCGCGAAATTCGGCGGCAAATCAGAGCTAGGTAAATGGGAATTGCTCCAAATTAGTGTCAATGTACTCCTGGCCTTAAAGTGAGTATTTCTCCTTTGGTTTCGAGAAATATCAAGTTTTCGACCGTTTTCCGATAAGCCAAAGTTTGGGCTGTATATTTATATATCAAAATTGATGTTTTCTTCAAAAAGTAGTTGAGTGTCTTGTTTAGTTTTAATTGATGTATATATGAATACAGTTAGGAGAAGTAGCTGGAAATCTGTAAGCTTAATACCAATCGGAAATCCCAGAAACGAAGTATGTAAAGCCAGTTTCTTAAACAAAGTTAGTAACTTTAGCCTAGTATAATATAGTAAACTCCCGTAATAGAATTCCGAGTCGAATATTGAGTTTGTGCGAGTCGGTAAACATCTTGCGTTATTTATATCATATTTAGTTGAAAGCTAGTAAACGGTGTCAAATGGAGAATATCATTTGGAGACTGGTATAGCTAGTATGCGTTTGCCAAAGCATGTTATAATAATATGACATATATTCGAGAATAAAAGCTAGTAAGTAAATCGAACAGACGAGATAATATCCCGGATACGAGTGAGATAGTATGCGGCTACGTATAGCCATCTGATCGGAATAATATCTCGGCTATAGTATAGCCATCTGATCATATAAGATCCCCGGAATCAGTATAACACGAAGAGTTAGGAATAAGAAATCAGACTGCAGATAGTATTTTCAGTTTAAACATGCTTGCTATATGTATGATTATTGATTGTTGAGACTTGATTGTGTCGTGAGGCACCTTGGCCGTCTCGCCGCCCTGGGTTAATAGCTGTGTTGACCCAGGTAGGTGGTATACGTCACTCCAAGAGTGGCATGTGTCCGTGATTGGGCAGAAGATGGGACAAACTTTCCCCATATCGGGGCGATCGACATAGCGTGCAGTTTGCACATTTGTGCGCTTGCGAGCAGTGAGATACAGGCAGTTACATTACGATTTACAATATAGGAGTCTTAGGGCTCAAACACGATTATTTATATCGGCGGCTATAGCCCGGTAGAGACCCGGGGCGGTAAATTGCTCATGGTTAGTAGATAAGTGGAGTGACTTATTTGTTTGGATGGTTTTGACCGGGTGGGGTATATAAATTGTTTGATTAGTTGGCACCTTCGGCTTATGGGAAATTTCGTATTGGTTCTTGCTATATATGTACGTATATGTTATATATTAGCGTGAAGCTGACGGATCGCCACGTCGTGAGGTATGTTCTTTGCCTTATTCTGATGCAGAAAGTTGATTCGGATTACGTAGTTCTTACAGTCCAGATATTTTCTTATTTTCAAGCTTTAATTATATTTGTTTATATGTATTCGGTGCTTTGCATACTCGATACTGATGAAATGCGGCGCGTTTGGGGCGCTGCATTACTGCCTGCTGGTACTCCACGGACGAGGAGCCGATCCCTCGTGATTCCAGCCAGCTCATTGAGTCATCGGCTCTTGTCATCGGAGCTAGACAGCTAGAGTCTATTTCCTTTCTTTTGTTGTCTGATGCAGGTAAGTGGGCAGGTCTAGGTGGCTATCGATATTCATAGGAAACTACGAAGTTTGTGTATATATATATCTCCACGCGTTAGTAGTGCAGTCGTGCCAGGGCCATGCGTTTGTTTAGTTGTTTAGTATTGTTGAGATTGATGGCCGTGTGGGCCATATTACGATAGTAGTGGTGACCTTTCTAGTCACGTAGATGTACGTATTCATTATGTTGATTAATTTAACTAGACAGCATGGTAGCCTAGTTGTACATAGGACTCCCCTATAAGAGGAAGATTCTGGTTATTTGATGTTACCGGGGACGGGTGGCTATAGGCGATCGGCGGAGGGGCTGTATTTACGGACGCTATAGACGTTGATTCCGAGTCTGAGATAGGGCGGCCGGGCACGGATGTTCTTAGGCTCACTAGTTTAGCAGTCCGGAGTCCTAATAGGGCACGGTGCAGTCATACCCCCAAGGAGGCGTGACAAACTTGGTATCGGGCGGAGTCGCGGTGCTAAGTAGAGTCTTTTCTATGGATGTGTTGTGCCATGCACTATAGGCGGGAGACATGGTGATAGGATGATTACTCTTTCTTCTCATTGATCGTGCTATAGAAATTACATTCTGATATAAGTTGATTCCCAAGAATTATCATATTCTTTGTCTGAGATAAAAATGGCGAGACCAGCGACACCACCTTGGTTAGAAGGTTGGATACAACGGCGGAGAGAGCACCCGGCGGGTTGCTCGGCTTCATTGATCAGCCCGATCTGCGGGCGACATGACATCATCACGGCCCTCTCGGTAGTCCCCCTCTCACAGGAGCCGTTTGGCACGACACGCCTCCGATAGCTCTGGCTGCCTACACCATCAAACCGGGGAGGTCAGTGATCGATTTGTTATGTTAGCACAAATGATGGCCACTGGTATGATCAGGTGCCACTTGTAACAACAAAGCCATTAAGGTGGATAGACAGTTAGAGTTAGGAATTTTTGGCATTGGGTCCCACAGTTCATGGTAGTCAGCGGAGGACTGAGATTTCTCAAATCGAGATACGAATAATTTTCGAGTCATGCATGCTGACCCCTCACGAGGCTCAGTTGAGATAGCGTGGTTCGTTTGCGAGACATAGCCCATATTATGAGTACAAGGTGCCAGGAAGAGTCTCGAGGAGAGATATTTGCCCCTCCGACTGGACCAGCTTCTCAGAGCCTTCCTGGACCGCTATTTGCCACGAAATACGCGGGCCCGAATGGATCAATTTTGCACTTGGAGCGAGGCGAGGAGGCGTGCGAGATTATGCCTTACAGTTTGACTCCTTAGCCCGCTATGCTCCAGCTTTGTGGACACTATGCGTCCAGAGTTACGGTTCATTATGGGTCTGAATCGAATACATTGAGGCATGAATAGCGGCTACATTACGGGAAGATATGGACATTACCCGAGTGCGAGCCTTTGCCGAGACTATTGAGGAGCCTTAGGCAGCGGCAACGGAAGCGATGGAAGACGGACAAATCCAGGAGCAACACCGTAGAGACAAGTGAGATGAAATACGGAGAGGGGAGGTTCGAGAGAGGACCCAGGCCCGGTGTAGGACCGGCCCCTAGACCTCCACCTCAACGGCGAGGGCCAGATTGTCGAGGCGGTGAGTACGAGTGGTAGTTCTCGAACGGTAGACTCACCGCCGCAGAGGAGGGTAGAGCGAAGCAGATTCACACCCCCACCCTTCCTATTTGCGGTGACCTCACGGGCTTGTAGATATGGCTCCTCGGGATGTTATATTTCTGGGCGGGAGGGGCACCGTGAGAGATTGTCCGGCCGAGGGGAAGATGGCCAAGATAGCCGGGCAGAGGATCCGCAGGCCACGAGCTCAGCCGTAGGCCCTCGAGTTGACCCGAGTAGGCGAGCGAGATCGGGAGCCTCTAGCTCGGTACGGGCTCAAGTCGTACCTATGCATTACCAGGGAAGCGAGACTCAAAGGCGTCTCCAGGATGTGGCGGGTGTGATGAATATTTGTTCATGCCACGCTACGTCTTCGATTGATCGAGTCTCGCTTTGTACTATGTTACCCCATTTGTGGCTCGAAAGTTTAGTGTTGCACAGGTATTCTGACAGCCCTTCTGAGTATCTACACCCGTCGGTGACTCTATTATAGCTAGCGATTTATCGGGGTGTACAATGGGGTTGATGGTCGGACTACAGAGATCTGGTAGAGTTAGAATGATTGATTTCGATGCCATATAGGTATGGATTGGTTAGTGCGTATTCTTAGCGTAGAATGTTGGACCAAGGCAGTCCGATTCACTTTCGGGGGAGGAAGTGCGAGTGGAAAGGCAGCACAACTAAGCCGAAAGGTGAGTTTATTTTCACTACCTTCGGGTGAGGAAACAGTATTGAGATGTATTTACTACATAGTTAGGGTTCGAGTTTTCGGGTAGAATTGACCTCCCGGTACATTCCGGTGGTGAATGAATTCACGATGTATTTCAGACGATCTGCAGTATTCCCCGAGAGAAAAATAGATTTTGTCGACTTGCTGCAGGCACCCGGCCCACTTATCAATCCCTCATGTCATTATGGCTCACCTTAACTTAGAGAGTCAAAGAGCAGTTGAAGGATCGATTAAAGGAGCTTTATCGGGCAGTACTTCCGTAGTGTGCGCTAGTCTATTTGTGAGAAAGAAGGATGGCTCGCTCCGCATGTAGCCTCAATTGCAAAACGCTGAATAAGGTGCGATCAAGAATAAGTATCACTTCGAGAATAGATGATTTGTTTGAGCGATTCACGGGGGCCTTTGAGATATTTCTCAAGGGTGACTTACGATTCGGATATCATCGGGTTCGAGTTAGAGTGAAAGAGACATTCCCAAGCTGGCCTTTAGGACCCGATATGGACACTTTGAATTCCTAGTTATGTCCTTTGGGTTGGCGAATGCCCAGCCAGTATTTATGGACGATGAAAGCGGCATAGCCGGACCATACTTGGACACATTCGTGATAGTATTCATTGATGATATTAGGTGTATTCTAGCTCTGGCGGAACCACCGAGGATCATCTACGGACGGTGCTCCGGATTCTTAGGGACTTAGTTATATGCTAAGTTCTCCAAGTGTAATTTGTTGAACTCATTAGCCTTTGGGGATATTGATTCGGATCTTTGGTATCACAGGTTGACACAGGAAAATGGCGATCAAAACATGGCCTAGACGCCTGCCACTCGATCGAGTCCGTATTTTACGGGGTTAGCGGGATATTATAGAAGATTTGTTGAGGATTCTCCTTATAGCGCACCTCGGCTAAGTGTGACGATAAATTTCGGTGGGCGAAGGCATGTGATTTCAAGTTAAAGAACGAGTTAACCTCCATCGGTGTTAGCATTGCAGGTACGGGGAAAGGTTGTCGGTGGCTGTGCGAGGCATCGGGTATTGGGTAGGGTTGTGTGTTGATGCAGCACGGTAAGGTGATTGTGTATGCTTCCGGGCGTTGAGGAAACACGAAAATACCCTACCCGCGACACAGGTTAGCATGATGATCCACGCCTTAAAGATATGGAGACATTACTTGTAGATCGTGTGGATATTTTCAGATCATAAGAGCCCTACAGTATATACTTCACTCGGGAGGTTGGGATTTTCGGCGACGTCGCTGGTTTAGGTGTGAAGATTGCGCGTGGACATTTTGTATCATCAGGAAGAGCCAATGTAGTAGCAGATGCTCTCAGCCGTAAATCAATGGGAAGTTGGCATATTTGCAGCCCAAGCGGCGGGGAGTTGTCGGAGATACATCGATTAGCCGGTCTAGCCGTTCGTGCAAATGAGGACAACGGGCGGTAATTGATGCCTTGATGTCGTCATTAGTTGTGGAGAGGTAAAAGAACGGCAATGAAATCGACCTGGTCCGGCGCAGGGCGAGAATTCAGCAGGGAAAGCGCGAGATTTTGAGATGGCGAGGATGAAGTGCTACGATGTAGACGCCTTTATGTTCCGGAATATTTGAGCTCGGTCGGCGATTGAATGAGGTACGTACGCCCTTCTTCTCCACCCACGGTACAACGAAAATGTACCATGATATCAAGGAAATTTACTGGTAGCCAAGTATGGAAAGAGAAATAGCCGAATTTGTAGCCCAATGTCTAGCGCCTTGAGTAAGCGGAACACCGAGGGCCCGAGCGGTTAACTGAGACATGTGTGCCTCTCACGATGAGCTTGATGAACATGGATTTTGTAGCGAGTTAACCCCGTACCAGACATAGGCATGATTCCATTTGGGTAATAGTTGACGGTGTGGCTCAGCCCACTTCCTACCCGATGCTTCCTGTGAGGATTATGCAATTGTATATCGGAAAATAGTTAGATTACGGAGTGCCGGTATCTATTATTTCGGGCCAGAGGCTGTTACAGCTAGATTTTGGCAGTCATTTCAGAAAATTAAGGAACGCAAATTAATTTGAGCAAGCATTCCACCCTCGAATACTAAATGCACTATTCGGGCGGCTCGAGGACACTGCGGGCATGTGTGCTAGATTCCAGTAGTGGGACGAGCATTTGCCGTTAATTGAATTTTTCTTATGAATATCAGCTATCCAGTTAGCGCCCTTTGTACTTAGTTTGGTTTGATGGGAGACTCGGCGCGATTGGGCAGGACATTGTTAGCAGTCGAGAGGAAAGGTAAAGCTTATCGAGAGAACGCCTGCGGCGCCTGAGCCGCCGAAATCATCTTGATGTCTTTAACGCGACACAGAATTTGATGTGAATAGTAGGTATTGCAGTATCTCAATGAAAGGGGTGATGAGATTGACAGAAAGGTAGCTCGAGTCCGAGGTTTGTTGGGCCTTATCAAATTCGTTGAAGAATAGGCCAAGTGGAATATGAGTTGAACTTGCCTCGGAAATTAGAATCCCGTTCATCCAGTTTTCACATATCTATTCTGAGGAATCCATAGGAGACCCATCTCGGCAGTCCTAGTCGGGATATCCGAGGTTGCGGAGCCAGTGGCCTATGAAAGGTTCATTAGCTATGGCGGAACAGACGGATTCGTAGATTGAGAACCAAAGATATTTGCGTGGATCCAGGCTCTTTGTGGCGTAACGGGAACCGAGAGGAGATAACTTAGGGGCAGAGGAAGATATGAAAACCCGAGATATCTCACTTGTTCCAAGCCTAGTCGAGGCAATAGGTATGCTATTATTGTTATTTTATGCAATGCCCTATAGTATATGTATAAATGAGATGATCGATTTTAATCTTTCATATAGATACTATATTATTGTGTGGAGTACCTGTATCGGACTTTTCTGCATTTCGAGTTTGGGATGATCCATATTACGAAACTCTGTATGAAATTTTCTAGAAACAAGTTTAGTAAATTAAGAAGTCCTATAGATAGAAATTCGAGGACAAATGTTCTTAGAGGGGGAGAATGTTACACCCCGTAAATTCTTAACATGTAGATGGCCTATTCATATTGGTTAGAGTTTTAGAATGCCATACATGCTATAAAAAAGCCCGGATAGATCGGACAAGCGCCAAGTTGGCGCGTCGCAAGGCAAAATGCGACTTATAAATCGCATTCTAGGAATGCGACTTATAAATTGCATTCCACGAATGTCGACTATAAGTCCCAATTACTCAAAAGGACCCCAGCAGTTTATTTCATTAACTCCTTATAATTTCAGAGAAAGCCGAGGAGAGAACGAGGAGGAGAGCGTGAGTATTTTATAATTTTCATTCGATTACACCGTCAGCGGTCCAAACTTGAATTAGCCTCAGATACCGAGGTATTTAGCAGCGAGAAGCATTCTGCGGATTTAGTTTCCTTATTCGGCCGGAAAATCAGTGTGCTACCGAGCTAAGGTAAGTGGAATTGCTCCAAATTAGTGTCGTGCTCCTAGCCCTAAGAGTGATATTTCTCCTTAAGACTTCGAGAAATATCAAGTTTTAGGCCGTTTTCCAATAAGCCAATGTTTGGGCTGTATATATATCAAAAAGTGATGTTTTTCCAAATTAGTGTCAATGTACTCCTAGCCCTAAAGTGAGTATTTCTCCCTTCTGGACTTTCGAGAAATATCAAGTTTTCGACCGTTTTCCAATAAGCCAATGTTTGGGCTGTATATATATCAAAAGTGATGTTTTTCTTCCAGAATATTAGTGTATTTAGTTTTAATTGATGTATACGTGAATGCAGTTGGGAGAAATGGCTGGAGTACTCACAAAGCTTCGCCCCTTAGTCGGAAAATCCGAAGCGAAGCTATGTAAAGCTAGTTTCTTTGGAAAGTTAGTAACTTTAGCCTAGTATAATATAGTAAACTCCGTAATAGAATTCCCGGAGTCGAATATTGAGTTTTGTGCAAATTCAGTAAACCTGTCTTGCGTTGTT
>JACEIK010004176.1:99811-141113 GCA_018107945.1 Datura stramonium | reverse complement strand
ATGAAGAGAGCCCGACTACATCAAGGGCACAGGTACGGGTTCGGTGGTTTGCTTACCACGTTCCTGAGGGGCTACGATATCGAGGAAGAGGCCCTGGATTACATCCCGCAAATTGATAGGAGTGCCTTGGATGTCACCAAAACCAAGGCATCGGACACTACTCATGGGTCAGTTCTCAAACTAGTCGAGCGATATGCTCGGGAAGACCAGTATATGGCCCGTATGTTCGGGATGCAGATGTAGCAATTGCGCATAGGCGGGAGGTCAGCAACAGAAGATGAGCTGTGGCAGCTCGACTTGGATTACCCCTTCGGCGAGAATGCCCGGGCTCTATGCCGAGTGGGGCCAGCTTTTATGGAGCCTGTAGATGATGATGTCCCCACCGATGAGGAGACACGCCGTGAGGACTCAGATGTTGAGTCAGATGAAGACGGCGGGGGCGATTCTTATATGGGAGATGAGAAAACGGCACATGATGAAGAAGTTGAATACTTCGATTGATCAGGGAGTTTCACCACCTACCTTTTTGATATGTGAAATTATGTGAACATTGGGGACAGTGTTCGGTTTAAGTGTGGGGTGGGAGTAGCCAGGTTCCAGTTTCTTTGTTTTGTTCATGTTTATATTTTGTGTTGTTGTGACTGTGAAAAATGTGACTTTGTGTGGTATGTCTGTAATGTAATTTGGTGTTGAAATGAATGTTAAGCTGTTGTGTGCTGTGTTGAGCTGTTATTGTTGGTTGGTTATGTAAATATTCTTGTGTTGTGTAAATATTTTTGTTTTCTATCGAAATTATCGATATTTTTAAAATTTTTGTTGAATTTTTTTATGATTGGGTTTCTCAGTGTTTGTTTTCGGTGCTTT
Source organism: Datura stramonium (assembly GCA_018107945.1). Taxonomy (NCBI): domain Eukaryota; kingdom Viridiplantae; phylum Streptophyta; class Magnoliopsida; order Solanales; family Solanaceae; genus Datura; species Datura stramonium. The sequence goes on along the minus strand of JACEIK010004176.1, from coordinate 140,249 downwards.
TACCAAGAATAGTCCCATTGAACCGAAATCGTAAATAGTGACCGTTCCCTATGATGGATGAATGACGACTTTCTTTAGGGAAATGTAGTCGATAGGAGTAGTTTTTCTTTATTTTCTTTCTTTGGTTTGTTTCCCAAACGTGTCGCTACTTCATGGTTCGGTATTCTTGTTACAGGTTGTACATGATATTAAGTTGCAAAGTTAAGTTGCAAAGGTGATTCGTATGAAAAGGACGCAAACGTGTAAACATGTTGAGATACCTAGGCCATAAAGTTCGATTCGGTGTGATTGAGGCTTAATATTGAATTCTTGTAATTAGCTGATTGAAGAGTCTGTGAATATGTCTTGAGTTGAGCATGTGCAATAAATGTGAGGTGAGGTTTTGATTATTCCATGCTATTGTGAAGTACATAGAACTTGCCCGGTGTGTGTACAAAATGAAATGAAGATGTATTGTAGGAAAGGATGTAGGCATTTCTTAGATTAAACCGAAAGTTTTTCCATGATCATACCTACCTTGAATGTACATCCTAGTTATCCCCACTGGAGGCTTTAGCCTATTTTTTCTTTTCTTTGAAGAGATACAAACTCGAGCTAATCCCTTCTTTTCATTAGCCAGAATTTGATCCAAAACTCTTAAGCGCTCAAGCAAAAAATTCCCACAAAGGTAAAGGAGTGAGAATTGTGAAAAGCCAAGGAAAACGGAAGTGGTGAAAGTTAAAGAAAAGGTCAAAGGTGCATTTGTTGAAATTAAATAAAATGAAGATGTATAACTAACCTTTGTTACTAAGTCGAGTGTTCTTAAAGAAATGGGAAAAAAAAAAACAAAGAAAATTTCAAGAATGAGAGGATGATGGAAGAAACAATGCCTATAATGATGGTGGAATGTATTGAAAAGCAATTCTAAGGAAGCTAGTTGCTATTATTGGTTAGCCCAAGATCTTACTAGTTCCTTAGCTTACATTACAACCTCGTTAAGTCCTACGTGATCTTACATCACGCCCTATTAGTGGAGTGGATACACTATAGGCAAGCCTATGGTTCATGACATGATGCACGTGAATTCTTTGGGTGAGAGAGTAAAATCGTGTTCATATACCCCTATATGTAATGCTTTGGAAATCATATGATTGCAAATGGGAAAATTCTCTTGTGTTGTGAGGGCACATGCTTGATGAGAGATTAAACTTCGTGTCGGATGTCTTGATCGCTTGATTTGCACAAGTTTTCCAAGATCGAGAGTCGATTCTTGAGTTTAGGAGATCTTAATGTGGTGTATTTCATTTTATTGGTAGACCATGCAATGCTTTTATTGATGATTTGCTATATTAAATAACTGGTATAGCCATAGCTTGGAATTGTCGAGCCAAAGTAGCTAAGTGCGTGGGTGTCAATCGCATGAGATGTGAGAGTATTGTTTGAGGACAAACCAAGGTTTTAAGTGGGGTAAGGATCTTGGGCAGAATTGCATGCCCAAGTGATACTCAAATGCTTCATTCTTGTTTATCTATCGTTATGTGTGCATTCTCATGTGATTTAGGTAAATGTGAATTTATACTAACCAACAAGATTAGTGTTGTTTTGCAGGTAAAATGGAATTTTGGGAAGCAAAGATACATGTTGGTAAAAATCGGGAATTGACTTGGAAGCAAGTGAGTGGAAAGGTCAAGGAAAAGCAGCAAAAATAAGGGCTCCGCGATGGAGCCATTTCACGCCGGGCATCGCGAGGCATTCTCGTGGCCTCGGGTGATTTCATTTTGGCAATTTCCAGTAAAGGCTCATGTTACCTCCGTGACACGGAGGAAATGTCACGCGATGCAAGCCGTGGGCACGTTGAGTACACCACCGGGACATCAATTTCCGCCAGGTGCGCGATAAGCACCGTGGCACGTTGGGCTGTGCCCACGATGGCTGCCGTGGCACGCCGAGGTGAAATTGCCGAGGAGCCAACTTCCCGTGAGAGGGTCCAAGGAGGCCCCCGTGGCACGGAGGGAGTGCTCCGTGATACACTCCGTGCCATGTTTCTTGTTATTCCGGGAAAAATTTCTCAATAGTATAAATAGCACACTTAGGTTTATTTTTGAACGTCTCTGACTTAGTTGAGCAAGAACGCAGGGGTTACAGGAAGTTGAGGAACGAAAATTCTAGGGTTCTTCTCTATCTCTTTCTCCTTTATCTCAATTGTTTGTATGATTTATACTTATTTGATGATGTTTAATCCACAAATGAGTGGCTAAATTCACTTTTTGCCGAGGTTAAGAACAATTGTAGTGGAACGTAATTGTTGATCATTTCGCTTTCATCTTTTCTTCCATGGTTGTTCTATCAATTCTTGTTCTTACTGCATTAATGTTTGGCCAATGTTAATGTATATCTAAAAATCCAATTTTGATTTTGAAAAGGAAAGAAATTGGAAAGATGTGAATTGGTAGGATATGACTTCTTATTTTGGTAAATTGAGAATTGATTTACATTCTAATAGAAATATATCCTAAAGTCTTATTAGTCAATTAAGGAATCGGTTTTTTATGGTAGAACATGAAATTTTTTATCACAGAAATGTAGATTGAAGGTTCATAATTCTAAGTTGGATAGAGACGAAAGTTCAATCCATAGGCAATAATTTTTGACTAGCAACCAAAGGAAAGATTAATTGAATTGTATGTGAAATTAATTCTCGCATGTTCGTTTTAACCTCACTTGCTCATTACTATAGTTCGCATCACTTATAATTTTGTCTTAGATTCGTGTTGATTAGGAAACTAAACTCTTAAAATTCAGTTAAGTTGTTGTCTGCATTCTTAAAGATATAGTTCATTAACACTAAGTAAATTAGTACCTTAACAAATTCCCAAGTGGGACGATACTCTAGGCTTACTTAAGCAATTTTACATACTTGTTCAATACGTGCACTTACGTGTAGTTAACAAACACCCGAACACACATTGGTAACAATGTGATGAAAGAGAGGTACAGGGTAACTTGAGTGAACAATTCAAGGAAATTTGAAAGAGAATGAATCTTGTTCACATTCAAATTTGCTAAATATTTCTTGTTTTAGTATCATTTCTCAATCCATGCAGAAATTTGAAGAAGAACCTTGTGAAGAGGATGATAGTACTGCTGGGATTTTAAAGTGTACACAATCCCTCGGGGAAAGACATTGGAGAAGAAATTAAAGCGACTTCTGTCTTATGGTTTGAGAATACCAACAGAGAGGTTTCAATGAAGGCAATTAGACACATCAAACATTTGAAGCCATAGATGTTGAGAATGTTGAGCTAAATGATGAATGTAATAGCTCAAGTGTAGAGAAGAAGAAGTTCTCATAGGTTTCTAACTTCTTAATATCCTTATCTTGTTCTTAAGATCCTTTTTTACAAGTTTAATCAAATCCCCTTCTAAAAAGAATTGGTTTTGATCCATATCTTAATTATAGTATATCCAATGGTGAGATTAAGTTGTTTAACAAGAGCAACATGGTATGTTTGTTTGGTATTCATTTTCTTTTGGTCTAGATAATGGTCCTCTATTATATAAAGAGCTTATGAATTGTGTTTTAAATGCTTGTTTGGGTAATTACATTATTTAGTTAAATGGTGTAGTGCTTGGATATTTAAAAGGGTTATTTGTGCATAAAAGAACTAAATGGGTTAGGTGGTTGCATGGTCAATACCGAGTTATTTTTACCAAATTTTTCTCTACGTTCTTTGTTTACCTCTTACTAATTTTGCTTATCATGTTGGTGTTAGGTATTAGTCAAGCTTTGGGGACAAATCTTCTTTAAGTGACGGAGAATGATAGCAACCAAAGAAGCTCAAATTCAATGAAGGTGCAGATATAGTCAATGTCAAGATTTGAGGACGAATCTTCTTTAAGAAGGGGAGAATGATAGCATCCATGGCAGCTCAATGTCATTAAAAGACATGGATAAGGATTAGAAAGTTTCATCGAATAAGAAGTTTCAAGACAAACTCAAATGGGTTGCAATTAGCTATTAAAAAGTGTCTTGTGATCGAAGAAGATCTCAAGCCCAATGAAGATATTTTTTCTTCAATCCTTACATCAATTTGGAGGCCCAAATTAAATTTCGTAAGGAGATGGAATGGGGCCCACTCCATCCCCCAATGGGAAAAAAATATTGCAATTTTTTGTTATATTTCTAGAATATTTAAGAGTTGTTTTATAGATGTTGACTTTCTAGGGACTTTATGTGTGGCATTTTTCAATGTCATTTAGTATTTGTTTTATCTATGTTGACTACATTATCCAAGTGTAAGCAGTTTTTTTTATGTCCCTAGGAAATATAATTTTTAACTGAGTCTTTAATCAGCATCTTCTAGGTTTCTAAAGGGGTTTTTTCATTATTGTAACTGTTGATTTAATATAATAGTAGCATCCTTAGCTTGCTTTTGGACACCTTTGTAGGTTCTTTTTTAAGTTATGCCCTTTCGGCTCTACTTCTAACCATAACTTAGGATTTCTTCAATGGTAAGATTCCATTGTTTCAGTTCGCTCCCCCCTTTTCTTCTTCTACTTCTTCTTAATTGATTAACTATTTATTGTCTTTCTTTTCAAGAATCATTCTCCCTCTTTTAATCTTCTAATTTTTAAAGTCTTTCGCTGTCCGTGTCATTACCGCCGCCCCGGGTCCTCTTGGCCTCTCTCTCCGCTCCACTCTTCTGCATCGCCTCTACTCCGTCGAGCTTACAGAACCAACCATGAGAAGTCAATGTTCTGGTGAAGCATAGTAGTCCTACAATATTTGACCAAATAGTCCATTATCCCATTCACAAACCTGCTCACTCGAGCCCTATGATCCGCCACCATCTCAAGTGCATATTATCACAAAGTGTGAACTCTAAAGCATAATCCTTGACCATTATGTTGTTCTACCAGGTTCACAAATTCATCTACCTTTGATCTCCTCATCTCTTGGGGAAAGAACCGATCCATGAATGCTGTATGGAACTCATCCAAACCAATGGGACCCGCTCCGACTTCCCGGCTATCCTTCCACTATCTAAACTAGATATGTGCAACCTCTTTCAACCGATACGAGGCTAGGTCCCACATCTCCTCCCCGTCACCCCATGATCTGGGTGATCTTCTAAATCTCATCAATAAACTCCTGTGGATCCGTGTCCACCTTTGATCCTAGAAACTCTGAAGGGTTCATCCTAAGGAAGTCCTGTCCTTGGCGCTCGTTGCATTCCCATTCGAGAACACGTGTTATCAAGCCATTGCTGACTCCGTGTCAATGCCTGTGCTAACATCTGGATGGCTGCCCTAAACTCTGCATGGGCCACCAGCTCAGGAACATGATCCTCGGGGGCGGAGCGCCCGCCGGTGCCCATCTCCGCTGCCATTCTCATGGCCATTCCCATTCTCCTCGCCTTTCCTACCGTTAATCCCGGCGAGGAGGCATGATTCTACAAACATGTATAACATGAGTTAGAAGGATAGAGAGATATTTCATCGCATGACATAGATCATGAGAGAAGGGAAATTTTCTAAAATGTTTCATAGCTTATTTGTCATAAGTGTGGCGCGCTTCATACCCATGGAAAAAAGACTGTACTTAACACGACTTTCATACACTCTATGATACTTCAAAACCTAATTCCTGATACCAAGTTTGTCACAACCAGAACATAGGCCTGGATTGAGACACGGGACAAAGAACCTGAGAGGCTCCAAGTCGACCCATGGCATGAACATGATAACTAGAATCAACATAAATAAATGTATAAATCTAACACTTTAAATAGTGGAATTTCCAAAATCCAATAACATCTCGAACTACGGAAAACATGATACTGATCCGAAGCTGAATACATGTTATACCCGATAAGCCTCTATAACCTGACGTTGATGGTACAAGACCCCAACTAACTCATTAATAAACTAAAACTGGAAAGTACCGATAACAAGCCGATAAGAAGGTCCTCGAAGGATGAGGACTCACCAAGAGGCTAAGAAATGCTAACTCTGAGAATCTGGCTAGCGGCGGGACTGAACCTGAATGAGCTTGTATCATGAAACGATACAACATAGAGTATGAGGTCAGTACTTGAAATGTAATGAGTATTCAAGGTAAGTAAAACCGCTAAGTAAAAATTGAAATCATGTATATCATAAAAACATATCCAAGATAAGATTATGAGAGTTAGGCTTGCATGCTATTATCTTAAAACATGATTTAAACATGACTGAGTATCATAACCGATTCTAATAACCCAAAGCTGAAATTGATATTCATGAGTAAACTGAACATTGACTCATATAAAAATAATATCATAACCGATGAACATGAATAATCAAAATCATGGGAGGAACAATGGGAGACTCATAATATAACCAACATTACCACGAAAAAGCTTATGTGGTCCCGATTATTACACTCAAGTGGGCAGAGTCGTCCAAAGCCTTGCTAGGGACAAGGGCACTACCATGATATCGATACTGTTTAAGGCCCCTTAGGGGCGGGAAAGCTCACAAGGAGGTCCCAATACCCGAACATACCTACATTGGCATGTTGTTCTAAGGCACGTATTGACTGAACCCTTAGCCTCACTTCCTGCTAGACACTACCCCAAAAACATGCATATGCTCTCCATCGTTTTTTAATAAAGTCAACCATCGTCTTGAGATGAAGCTGGAATCATAATAATACATGCATAATCTGAAAACATATCATGAGGACTTTGGCTCAGACCATACCATAAGTTGAGAAAATGGGAGTCTAGACTCCCAAACCATGTGGTAATCTATAACATGAAATTAACAATTAATCATGAAACATACTTGGATCATATGGGCTTTTGCCCAAATTTAAACATGCTTTGAGATAGTCCAATTCATGTATATAAACATGGGTAATTCGAAATATTACTTTCCTCATATAAATCTCATCATACTTGAAAACATAGATCATAATCTCAACCTTTTATGAACTTTCATAATTGGGCTTTATAATTGTAAGACTTTGAAATCATAAATTTGTAATTGAAAATATTATAAAACATGCCCATGAATCTTAAAACATCATTATAAAAATAAATAGATTTTACCCATGATAATTACTTAGAGAATTTCACAAATTTGATTAAAATCCAATAGATTCATCAACCTAGAATTACATGAATTAGAAGAGGATTTGTACACGAAAGTGAAGGAATACTCCCATTCATAACCCTACATACCTGGATACTTTGATTTCACAATCTCTCTTGAGAATCCAAGTGAATTGAGGAAGAACCTAAAGAATCTTCTAGTTTGATCTTTAATGGACTCCTTGATCATGTATGCATGGAATTGGAGGGGGCATGAATAGGTTAAGAATCCTTAAAACCTTTCTAACTGAGCTTAAAATGATGCAGTTTAGGACATAAGAGCATAGGAAATTATGAAAACATCCTTACTTTATGCAGGGAAAAACTCACAATCCCAACGAGATTTGACGGTCGCTACCCATGACGATGATTCGTTACCCTCGCTCCCGTCACAATACTGGAAACATACACTCGATAGGGGTTACCCCGAGGTACACCATGACTTGTGGTGACCCATTCGTTAGAAACACTTCCAAAAATTCAACATCCATGCCAGCTCTTCCCCTGATCACGACCAACTCCACAACTCGTTGCTCCAACTACGTCAGCATTTCCTCTTGTGGTCACCCCTGACCACAAGTCTTAGTCTAGACAACTTCCTCTCCCTCCACTTCACGATTCACTTAACGACTGTGACTCTTCTCACACAGGTCACTAGACAACTCGTCCTAAGACCTGGTGCAGAATTTTATGTTTTCTCCATTTGAACCTCTGCCCGATCTAGAGGATTTTGGGTATTACAGATCTTGACCACTTCGTGAGTAACATTAGCCAACAATTAGTAAGTGTACTAATCGCCTTCTAAGAATACCAAGAAGAAATCAAAGATATCAAGAAAAAATTATCTTACTACCATAAACTATAAACTAGTTAGGTCGCAAGATAAATCCAAAAGTAATCTATCACAAAGGTTCAAAGAACTCTCAAATATATTAATATTCAAAATATGATTTTCATGGATGAACAAAGACCCCTTTATATATTCATGAAGAAAAGATTAGAAAGGGGAAGGATTTTATTCTTGAAAAGAGAAGAAACAAGAAATAGTGAATCAATAAAGAAGAAGAAAAGGGGGGAGGAAACTCAAACAAGGAATTACCATTGAAGAAAACTAGTTATGATTCAAAGTAGAACAAAAAGGGAATAGCCCAAAGAGAACCTGCCAAAGGTCTCCAAACCACAAGGTTGCTAACAATAATATATTAAATCAAACTTAGTCACAATGAAGAGAAAGAACAATTTTTATATAGAATCCTAGAAAGCGCTGGTCAAAGACCCAATTAAAGAAATTATTTTTCCTAGGGACATAGAAGGCTGCCCACACATAGACCAATGTAGTAAAACATGATTAAAAACCAAAACACTAAATGGCACAAAGCTTCCACATACAATGTCCTAGAAAGTCAACATCTATAAAAGAACTCTTAAATATTCTAGAAACTAATTCAAAATTACTGAAATATTTTCTTCCATTGGGGGCTGATTTTGGCCCCATTCCATCTCCTTTTGAAATTTAATTTGTGTCTCCAACAGATGTAAGAGTTGAAGAAAAAATAGATGTATTGAACCGATCTCGCACCGACTAATCTGGAAAGTGAATCCGAGCCGACTAGTGGGAGAGTCTATAACCGACATTTAACCACATGAGCTAGACGTGGAGTTCGATGTATACACCCCATTGGTAGGACGTAATATACCTTTCCAGGGTATAAAGGCATAAACTCGAGCATCACAAGTCTAGGCCATGAATCCAATAAATATAACCTACCGTGGCAACATAATTCTAGGAACCTAGTGCGTTGAACCTTGGTCCGCCCGGTTCTAAGTCCTACTCCAATTGGATAGTCCTAGATTGACTACTAAGTTGATAGCTCGAAACTAGGGCCGAAGACTTTAATCGAGCTCAGGAATACTTGCTCGAGAGTACTCATGAAATCGTTGTTTGACCAAATTCTATAACTAGATTCTAAGACAGTCGAGTTGCTTATCTAGAAGCGTCGTAACCAGCCTAAAGAACAAGTTGTAATTGAAGCTAGGGTCCTTGATAATGACATGCATAAATAAAGACTCTAAAAGTAAGCAAGATTAGAAAGGGGAAGGAGTTTATTCTTGAAAAGAGAAGAAACAAGAAATAGTGAATCAATTAAGAATAAGTAGAAGAAGACAAGGTGGAGGAAACTCAAATAAGGAATCTTATCATTGAAGAAGTACAAGTTATGGTTCAAAGTATAACAAAAAGGGCACAACCCAAAGAGAACCTACAAATGTTCCCCGCAAGCCACAAGGCTACTACTAATATATTAAATCCAACTTAGTTACAATGAAGAGAAAGAACCCCTTTATATAGAATCTCAGAAGGGCTGGTCAAAGACTAACTAAAAGAAATTATATTCCCTAGGGACGTAGAAGGTCGCCCACACTTTGACCAATGCAAAGCCGCATAGATAAAAATAAAATATTAAATGGCATAGAAAGCTGCCACACACAAAGTCCTAAGAGTCAACATAGAATAAAACAACTCTTAAATATATAATTTTAGAAACCAATTTAACAAATGTTGCAGTATTTTTCCAATTCGGGATGATTTGGGCCCCATTTCATCTCCTCTTGGACATTAAATTGGGCCTCCAACAGATGTAAGACTTCGACAAAATATATTTATTGGCTTATGCCTGCCCACCACAAGACACTTTTTAATAGGAAATTGCAGCCCATTTGAGTATATCATGAAATTCCTTATTCTATGGAACTTCCAAATCTTTATCCATGTGTAATGACATTGAGCTACCATGGATGCTATCATTCTCCCCTTCTTAAAGAAGATTCGTCCTCCAATCTTGAGATTGACTATATTTGCACCTTCATTGAATTTGAGCCTTTTGGTTGCTATCATTCTCCCCCAGTTAAAGAAGAATTTTCCTAAAAGCTTGACCTATACCTTCAACCTACATGATAATTAAAATTAATAGTAATAACATCCATGGCAACTCATCATCAACTAAGGAAGCTTTGGAAGTTCCAAGAGAACCCATGATAATATTCCAAACAAGGAATTTGAAGACCAACATAATGGACTAGAATTAGCTATTAAAAAGTGTCTTGTGATGGAAGAAGATCTCAAGCCCAATGAAGATATTTTCTCCATGTATTACATCTATTTGAAGGCTCAAATTAAAGTCCAAGAGGAGAAGAAATTGAGCCCAATCAGTCCCTAAATGAGCAAATACCGCATCATTTCTTTAAATTAGTTTTAGAATTAAATTTAAAGTTATTTTATTCTATGTTGTTCCTAGGAATTTGTGTGTGCCAGCTCATGCCATCTAATAGTTGTTTTGTTTTATGTTGACTTCATAGGATAAAGTGTTTGGTAGTTTTTTAGGTCCTAGGAAGCATCATTTTCACGATATCTTTTGACCAACCCCTTCTTCACTACTAGTATAAAGGGGTTCTTGTTCATTCATGAAATTGAGATTTTGAATATTAATATATTTTAGAGTTCTTTGAACCTTGTGGCAGATTACTTTTTTTGGATTTATCTTGGTAATCCAACTGTTCATAGTTTATGGTAGTACAATAATTTTCTTTCTTGATATATTTGATTTCTTCTTGGTATTCTTGGAAGGAGATTAGTACACTTATTAATTGTTGTCTAACGTTACTCACTTCTAAGCTGCCAAGATCGATTCTAAACTTGATTAGTTTCTCAAGTAAAGGCATTTGATTTTACCTATAGTCAATTTGTTAATTGGATCTTTGTCAAATCCATATATCTTAGTTCTCTTTTTAGTCTTTTGAATTAGTTTACAGTTTTGCTTCCGCATTTGTTTTACGTTCATATTATAGTTTTGGGATTCCCAAAAGTGGTGTTATCAAGTGGTATCAGAGGCCGTTCTATCAAGATTCCATTCTTGATAATCTTGGGGGTTTCTTGAACAAAGAGAAAAAAATATTCAAAAAAATATTACTATAGAAGTGAACAATAACGTTAAGAAAACACTATACGTTAAAAAAAATTTATTGCTCTTCGAGAAATTTTCCTCATCTAATTGTTTCAAAAGAAAAAAGGAAAGAAAGAGAGGCTTTTCATAGAACACAAGAAGAGAGGATCCTAGATTTTTATCTTGTTCTAAAATCCTTTTCTTTTGTTCTAATCTGTTTGCACTAAATCCCGTTCTTCCTAGGGTTCATTCTTCACTTTTTTTGTGCCCCAATATTCCTTATTTTACTACTAAGGACTTGACACTAGTGGCGTTAAATATAAATCCATGAAGTTCTTTTCAAAGGTTATTTGAGAGGAAAAAGGCAAGAGTGGGTTAGAACAATTGGAGGGGGAAAAAGCCAAGTTTCTGAGTGATATACTATTTTCTTTAAGATGTCTAATAATGTGTTATAGTGATGGTGAAAGGAGGGATGCTCAAGAAGCGGAGATCCGAGCAAGAAATGATTTAATTTACAAGCTATGTAAGCTTTTTATATCTTGCTTGGTCGTCCGTGGCGCTTTGATAGACTAAATTTTCATGATGAAAGAAATAATAAATATTCTCTTGAGCTTAATGGAAAGAAGTATACTCTTGTACCTTTAACTCCTTCTCAAGTATTTGAAGATCAAAAGAGATCAAGGGAAGTAAAAGTGAGCGGAGGGAAAAGAAAGAGTTCTTGCCAAGAAATAAAAAGAGAGATGGCCAAGAGAGAGAAAATAGGCAAGAACATAAGCAAAGAGGTAAAAGAGGGCTCGAAAGAGAAAAAGAAAATTTTGGTGAGAGGAAAGAGGCTAAGGAAAACAAAAGAATGTTTCTATATAAAATACAAGGAGTGTTTGAATGCAAGAAAAGAGGACTTTCCATAATACTAATATTTATAAAGAAGTCTTGATTAATTCCGAGATACTAACTTCTCTTTCTTTGCCAAGTAGTGTTACTTCTCTTTGCAGGATTTGCCATTATTTTTCCTATGGATATTCTTAAAGGTCTACAATTCTTTGAGTGGCATTGAACACTAAATTGACTTTTACCTGGAGCACAAATTCCAAATAGGTCTTCTTATAAAGTAATCCTGAAGAGACAAAAGAGCTAAAAAAGACAAGTTGAAGAGTTACTTGAAAAAGGGTTTGTACGAGGAGCATGATTCCTTGCTCTGTTCCTGTTCTATTGGTTCCCAAAAAGGATGGATCTTGGAGGATGTGTGTGGATTGTCGAGCTATCAACAAGATTACGGTAAAGTATCGTCATCCTCTTCCTCGTCTTGATGACATGTTAGACTAATTGCATGGTCTAAAAATTTTCTAAAATTGATCTAAAAAGTGGTTACCATCAGATTTGAATGAATCCTGGAGATGAATGGAAAACTACTTTTAAGACCAAATATGGGCTTTATGAGTGGTTAATTATGCCTTTTGGCTTGACTAATGCACCCAACACTTTCATGAGATTGATGAATCATATTTTTTGAGGATTTTTATGAAAATTTTGTGGTGGTTTATTTTGATGATATCTTGATCTTTCCTTAAAAATTTGATGAGCATGTTGAACACCTAAAACAAGTTCTCGGTTCTTAAGAAGCAACAATTGTTTGCTAATCTCAAAAAATTGTACCTTTGTGTGGATCATATGGTATTCTTGGGTTTTTTTACCGTTCTAAGGGTGTTAGAAGTTGATGAAGATAAAATAAAGGCAATCAAAGAATGGCCTAAACCTATGAGTGTAACTGAGATTAGGAGTTTTCATGGGTTTGCTAGTTTCTATAGGAGGTTTGTTAGAGATTTTAGCACCACATTGCTCCTTTGACTGAAGTTATTATGAAAGACAAGGTTTTCACATGGGGAAAAGAACAAGATGCTGCTTTTAACTTATTAAAAGAAAAATTTGTGTTCTGCCCTCTCTTTGCAATTTCTGATTTTCTCAGTCTTTTGAGGTTGAATGTGATGCCTCCGGAAGAGGAATAGGTGTTGTTTTAACGCAGGATTCCAAGCCCATTGCATACTTTAGTGAAAATTTGGGTGGAGCAACATTGAACTACTCAACTTATGACAAAGAGGTATATGCTTTGCCAAAGCTTTAGCTGCATGGAAATATTATTTGTGGTCTAGAGAGTTTGTGGTTAAGGCCGACTCATGAATCCTTAAGATACTTGAAGAGACAAGGTAATCTAAATCGTAGGCATGCAAAATGGGTTGAATTCATTGAAAATTTCCCATATGTGATTGCTTACAAGCAAGGAAAAGAAAATGTGGTTGTTGTTGCACTTTCTGCGGAAAGTATGTCTTGGTCTCTACTACTTCTAAATTGATGGGTTTTGGATAAAATTCAAGGGCCTTTATGCCGATGATTCTCGATTTTGGGATGATTTTTGCATAGTGTAAGTTGTGTCCTTATGAGTGGTTCAATCTTCAAAATGGATTCCTTTTTAAGGAAAATAAGCTTTCTGTGAATTCCTAATAGCTCTTTGCATGAATTATTTGTTAGGGAAGTACATTGTGGTTGGCTCATGGGACACTTTGGAGTTCCAAAAACTTAGGATATACTTGTTGAATATTTTTTGTTTGGGCTGGCATGCGAAAGGATGTTGAGAAAGTGTGTTCCTAGTGTCTGAATGCAACAGGCCAAATCAAAAGTGTTACCACATGGCTATACTCCTTACCTGTTTTCATTCTGGATTGATATTTCTATAGATTTTGTGTTAGGCCTGCCTAGAACTAAACATGGTAAGAATAGTACATTTAGTGGTAGACTGATTTTCAAAATGGCTCATTTTATTCCATGATTGAAGACTAATGATTCATCACATATGCTGAGTTATTTGTGAAAGAAGTGGTTAAATTACATGGTATACCTAAAACTATTATTAGTGATAGTGATGCTAAGTTTTTTAAGTCACTTTTTAAGGAGTTATTTGGGGAAAATTAGGGATTAAATTGTTATTTTCTACATCCTGTCACCCGCAAACTGATGGGAAAATAGAAGTAGTTAATATGAATTTAGGGAATATGTTAAGAGTTGTTTTAAAGGGAACACTAACCTTTTGGGAGGAACATTTGCCCATGGTAGAGTTTTCCTACAATAGAACTATCCATTCTTCTAATGGGTAAGTCTCCCTTTGCCCATGGCAGAGTTTGCCTACAATAGAACTATCCATTCTTATATTGGTAAGTTTCCTTTTGACGTTGTTTATGGATTTAATTCTCACCCCTTGATTTGCTATCTTTGCCTACTAATGATATCGTTAATCTTGATGGTGTGAAGAAGGCTGAAATGATGAAGAAGATTCATGAACAAACAAGGCTTGAAATTGAACGAAAGAATGAGCAAATGCCTTAAGAAGAAATAAGGGGAAAAATCTGTTATTTTTAAGCCTGATATCTAGTTTTGGTGAACTTGGGAAGGAAAAGGCTTCTACCAAAAGAAAATCCAAGTTACACCTAAGAGGAGATGGTCTACGGACGCCCTGAAAAGATTGGAGACAATTCTTACAAACATGATCTTCCTGGTGAATATCAAGTTAGTGTTACCTTTAATGTAGCTGATCTTTCTTTATTTGATGCAGCATTGAATAGGATGAATTATCTTTAAGAAGAGAGGAATGATAACATCCATGGTAACTCATCATCAACTAAGGAAGCTTTTTGTAGTTCCAAGAGGAACCATGACAAGATCCCAAATAAGGAAATTTGAAGACCAACTTAATGGGATGGAATTAGTTATTAAAAAGGCCTTATGATGAAACAAATGCTCAAGCCCAATGAAGATATTTTCTCCAACTCTTACATCTATTGAAGGCCCAAATTAAAGTCCACGAGGAGATGAAAATGGATCCAAAATCAGCCCCTAAATGGAGAAAATACTGCAACATTATTTTAATTAGTTTCTGGAATTATATTTAAAGTGTTTTATTCTATGTTGACTCCTAGGACATTGTGTCTGACAACCTTCTATGCCAATTAATAGTTGTTTTTTTCTGTGTTGACTTCATAGGATAAAGTGTGGGTAGTTTCTATTCTAGAAGTATCTTTTCGCTTATGATATCTTGACCAACCCCTTATGCACTACTAATGGGACCCGCTCCATGAAAGCTATATGGAACTCATCCAAACCAATGGGACCCGCTCCAACTGGTCTTCCATCCTTCCACTATCTAAACTAGATATGTGCAACCCCTTCAACCGATACGAGGCTAGGTCTCGCGATCTCCTCCCCGTCACCCCATGATCCGGGGGTGATCTTCTAAATCTCATCAATAAACTCCCCGTGGATCCGTGTCCACCTTTGATCCTAGAAACTCTGAAGGGTTCATCCTAAGGAAGTCCCTAACGCTTGGCGCTGTTGCATTCCCATTCTGGAGAACATGTGCTATTGTTTGCTGACCTGGCGGTCAATGCCTATCCTAACATCCGGATGGCCGCCTAAACTCGCATGGGCCACCACCAGAACATGATCCTCGGGAGCTAGATTACTTTTTGGATTTATCTTGCAACCTAACAAGTTCATAGTTTATGGTAGTGACATAATTTTCATTCTTGATATCTTTGGTTTCTTCTTGGTATTCTTAGAAGGCGATTAGTACACTTACTAATTGCTGTCCAACGTTATTCACAAAGCGGTTAAGATCCGATTCTAAACATGATTAGTTTCTCAAGTAAAGGAATTTGGTTTACCTATAGCCAATTCGTTGTTACTTGGATCTTGTCAAATGCATATCTCTTAGTTCTTGTTTAGTCTTTTTAATTAGTTTCCTAGTTTTGCTTCTGCATTTTTTTTAAGTTCATACTCCGTTTTGGGATTCCTAACCTTTGTGTTATTAAAGACTTGATTGAAGCTACTTCTTTGTTCCGCCTCATGAACCTGCCTGTCAAGGATCCGAACTTGGACCCTCTTGTGTATGAGAGGCTATCATTCACTCCCACACTGTCTAGTGGCATCACTGAGGCTAGATCACCGATGCATCTCTTCAATAGTGACACATGGAAGACCGGTGCACCGATGGTAACTCGTGGGGTAGTTCTAACTCATATGCTACATTGCCAATTCACTTCGTAGTTTTGTAGGTCCCACATATCTTGAACTGAGTTTTCCTTTATTCCCAAATCTCATCACCCCTTTTATGGGTGAAATTTTTAGATAAACCCAGTCATCCACTTCTAATTCTCTTCTTCACATCGCATAAGATTTCCTCGATGCCTTGCGCTATTTTCAACCTCTCTCTATTAAGTTTCACCTCTCGCATTGCCTCGTGAGTTATGTCTGCCCGATCAGAGAAGCCACAAACTTCAAACTACTCCGATAGGAGATCTACACCTCTACCATGCAATGCCTCAAACAGGGCCATTTGAATACTCGGAGTTGTAGATGTTATTGAATGCAAACTCGATGAGGAAAGTGATCATCCCAATGCCCTTGAAATCGATTGCACACACTCTCTCAAAGATATCTTTCCAAGGTCTGGATAGTCCGCTTAGCTTGTCCATCTGTCTTCGAGTGAAAAGTTGGGCTGAGCTTGACCTGGGTACCGTGTCCCTTCTAAAAATTCTAGAGATGAGAGGTTAACTGGGTACCTCAATCTGAGATGATGGACAATGGGATGCCCCATGAAGTCTCGCCAACTCCTAAATATAAAGCCTAGCATAACTCTCGGCTAAGTCTGTGGTTTTAACTGGGAGGAAATGTGTTGACTTAGTCATCCGCCTCTACTATCACCAAGATTGATGATGCTGCCGAAGAGTCTCGAGGTAGACCCATAATAAAATTCATATTTACTTCTTCCCCACTTTCGGTGTATGTTGATATCCTGAGTCATACCTCCCAATCTCTGGTGTTCCACCTTAACTTGCTGGCAATTTGGGCACTTAGCTACAAATTCTGTGATGTCTCTCTTCATTCCGTTCCACCAGTAAATATCCCGTAAATCACGCTATATCTTAGTAGCACTCCGGGTGGATGGAATACCTTAAGTTGTGTGCTTCAAATCCGCATATGCTATCTCAAATCACCCATATCCGGTACGCATAACCTACCCCGGGGTAATAGAGTACACCATCTCCCTCTTGGGAGAAAGCCTCCACTTCTTTTCTGAGAATCGCCTCCTTCATCTTAATCGCATTGGATCTTCATCCTATCTTAACTTAACTTCAACTACCAACGATGAATCTCAACCGCTCCTGCACAACTACTCCGCCAGCAGCTGTATCACAATCAACCGTACTCCCAATGAGCAAGTCTATGGATATCCTTTTGCCAATTCCTTTTTTGCCCTCTTTCAACATGAGCCATGCTCCCCATAGACACTCGTTTAGGGTATCGCCCACTACATTTTCTTTTCCTCGTGTGATACAGCATCTTCATATATTAGTCCTTTATTACTCCAACCACCTTCTAACGAAGATTCATACCTTATGACTGAACACATACTGAAAGCTCTTGCATCGGTGAAAACATCCACGTGAGCCCCGTATAGGTAGTACCTCCATATTTTCAAAAAGCAAACACCACCGCCGCTAACTCTAGGTCATGAGTGAGATAGTTCTTTTCATGAACCTTGGAGCTTTCTGGAGGTGTAGGTTATCACCCTACCCCGCTGCACAGGCCAATATGCAACCAAGTACAACTCTGGAAGCGTCGCAATACACTACAAACCCATATGTTCCTTCTAGTAAGGTAAAATTAGAGCGGAAGTGAGTTGAGTTTTCAACTCCTAGAAACTATTCTCACACGCATCTTACCACTGAAATTTCACCATTTTATGAGTCAATTCTAGTTCGACGGATGCACAAAAGCCTTTCACAAAACGCCGGTAATAATCGCCTGTGACCCAAGAAACTTCCCGACGGTTGGGGAGTGGCCGCTATCTTTGAGGATCCACCTGAATACCTCACCGAGACCATGACCATGAAAGTCGCGTACTTCAACTAGGATTCACATTTGTTTAACTTGGTGAACTACTGGCGGTCTCTTAGCATCTAAAGCACTATCCTCAAGTGATTAGCATGTTCTTCCTTATTTATGGAGTATACAAGAATATCATCAATAACATATTTAGATACTACTTAAAGACTCTATTCATCGTGTCCATGAAAGCCGCGAGGGCGTGATGTCAGTCCGAAGGACATAACCACAAATTTATAGTGACTATACTGAGTTCTGATGGTTGTTTTTGATATTTCAAACTCTCTCGACTCTTAGCTAATAATACCCCGACCTAAGATCTTATCTTAGGACAAACAACTAGCATTTGGGAAGATGAACGAATAAGTCGTCAATCCTGGGCAGGGGATACCTATTTTTGACTGTAACCTTGTTCGCATGAGTAGTATTCGAGCACCCTAAGGAGAGATGTTGGGTCTAATAAAACCTTTGTCAAGAAGGTGTTTTAGTCAGCTCCTTCAACTCCTTAAGCTCACTTGAGCCATTCTCATGAGGGATGAAGATGGGCCGAGTATCTTATATTGGTCTATACCAAAGACTATTTCCCGCACAGGAAGAACTCCGGGAAGATCCTTGGGAAACATATCAAGTAACTCACTGACAACAGGAATCGACTCGTATAGTTTGGGTCTCGTAAATGGAAAACTAGATGATAAATACACCCTTCGAAATAAGCTTTCTTGCCCATAGTAGAAATAAACCAACTGTTAGGGCGATGAACTACTACCCGTCCACTCTAAAGATAGCTCATTAGGGAACTATACTTAACGAATCTCTAGTTTTTAAGTCTACCGAGGCATAACCTGAGTGTAACCAATCTATGCCAAAAATGAGGTCAAACTCAACCATGTCTAACTCTACCAGCTCAACTGGAATGACCTTATTCAAGATTGAGACTAGGCAGTTTCTGTACACCCGGCTAGCTCTAATTCACCTCGCTAACCGGGGTGGAGACTCGAGAATTCGAGAGAACTTCTTGATCGAAGCATCGAATCGACTGCCATAGAGAGTCACGAATGAAAGTGTGTCTCCTGGATCTAGTAGGGCATACACGTCTAGATGATAAAGGAGTAAAATACCCTTAACCACCTTGGGTGAGCTCTCCCGATCCCGACGAGAGGACAAAGCGTAAAAATGGTTTTGCGCCGGCCGCCATCCATACCTAAAGTGCTGGCCCGTGAGTTGTCAAGTGGTGGATTGTGATCTCCCTCTTTCTTTGCTAACGGGCATTCTTGAGCCAATGAAAAAGCTGTCCACACCCAAACAGCCCTCTCGGCCTTTAAGACACTCTCCAGATGATTTTTCCACACATAGGCAAGTTGGGTAGCCGTAGCGGTTTGACACTATGACTCTAGGATTGTGAGCCGATGCCCACCCCCTAATCCTTGGGGGACCAGAAGATAGGGCATTGGCTGAAGTGGCTGCTAGACTTCTACCGCCGCCGTGGGAGGATACTACTACTGCATCTCCGGTGTCCATAATCACCGGTCGATTTCCCATTTGTTCTCCCGCTCCAAGTATTTTAATTTTTCTACCTCAATTTGCTGGGCATGAACTATGAGGCTGAGAGATCGATGTCCTTAATAAGCATTGCAGCCTTGAACTCCTTGAGGACCAAGTTCGACCCCCATTAACAAATTTCAAGATACGAGCCCTTGGCCCACTATCTCTGAGCATATTTAGACAACCTTGTGAACTCCAGTACATACTCTTCCACCGTCCAATTTCCTTGTTTTGCATTCATTAATTCAGCCCACTATAGCCACCCCGAGCCTGGGTGGGGAAGAATCTGGGTTTAGGAATGTTGTAGTGAACTCCTCCCATTCTACCTGGCCCGCCTCTAGTCTCCCGATTCCACTATTCTCCTAGGAGCTTGTAATGCCCTATAAACTCAAAGGCTAGACCAGAGACTTAAATTAGAGAAAATTGAAAACTCATCACGGCCACATGCATCCAGGCATTTTCAGGGCTCACATGTGGGGAGTGACCACGAAGCCGTTGAGTGGCCTGTGGTGAGGCCTGAGAGCTTAGTTTGAAATTTTGTGATTGAGTGACCATGAGTCGTGGTCAACCCCCATGAGTCATGATATGAACCGTGGTCAAGAATAATTTAAAATCGGTGCTAGACAATGCACTAACGATTTGTCACCACGAAGTCGCGTGGTCCATTCCATGACTCGTTAGGTGACCCATGGTTAGGTCTTGATTGGAGAGTTAGAATGAAGCCGGGTAGTGTACCCAATGAGTCCTCACCAAGACTAGTTTGGGACACCACGAGTCGTGGCTTCACCCGTGAGGACTACATGGTGTTTAAGGAAGTATAGTCCACAAGAGGTGTAACTGTGTGTCGTGGGTAACAAACCATGACTCATTAAGTCCCTCATGGTGACCAACAATGGGATTCAGGCACCGCGCTTCACGAGTGTGACCACGACTCATTAGGTCACCCGTGAGGACCGACACTCAGTTTTTCCCCGGAAGTTTCAAGGGTCTTTCAAGAATTTCCTATACTACTAGACTCTAAACTATGTTGTTTTATGCATATTTTAAGACTTATTGGAGGGGTTAAACGGTTTCTTTCATCATTCCCCACTCAGACCTTTAGAAAATAGATAGTAGAACTTTCGCATTTTTTAGCAAGAGCTAGGGAAACCTATTTCTCCTCTCGTTTCTCAAGGAATTCTTTTTTGGGCTTTTTCACCAATTTCCATGGAATTCAATAAAGGAATAGTTCTCTTGTGTCCCTAAATTCCTCCCTATATCTCTATATCAAAATGTAGCCTTGAAATTAATGTCAAAATATTACTAGTAATACTTTATCTAAATCATTTGAATTATTATACCATGTTATTTATAGATATTTTCCACCAGATTATGGACCAAATGATGTTAAATCTTGTGAAGTGAAATTTAGCTATTTCTTAACCTAGAAAATCTTGAAATTGGCATCGTTGCTTGATTATCGAATTGTTTTCTTGGATTTATCAGTGTTGTGGACTCCCATGTTGTTAGTAGCATTAAAACTAAATCAGAATATTGTCAGTTTAGTTTTAGCAAGAATGTTAGAATTCTCCAAATGCCGCCGACAATATCGCCAATCGCTTTGAGTACGTAAATTCTAAGGTGCCGTATACCTCCCAAGCTAATGTAATCGATTCGTAATTCCGCTTATTAGCCCACTAGGTGATCATGACACTTTAGATAAACAACTCTGACTAGCCTTAGGACCCCAGTGTCAGATTTTAGTTTGTTCTTTAGACGGTCACGACGCTTTTAGATAAGCAACTATGACCAGCCTTAGAACCCGCTTAAGAATCGTCCGATAAGACTCTTAGGGTGCTTCCATATGTATTCCTGACTAGTTTTAAATTCCATTTTGAGTTATCAGCTTAGTAATCAAACTAGCGCTATCTAGTGGGAGTAGGGATTCTAGCACCGAGCTGACTGGTTCCAAAGACACCTGTGCGTTCCCAAACTACGTTACCACCATAAAGTTATAGTATTTATTAGCTTGATTGGCCCTAGATTCTTGTGATCACCCAGTTCATGCCTTTATACCCTAGCAAGGTATATTGGGTCCTACTAATGAGGTGTATACATCAGACTCCACATCTAGCTCACGTGGTTATATGTCGGTTATAGACTCTCCCACTAGTCGCCTAATCTAGTTTCGTCGCTTCAGATCGGTATTTTAGATTTAGAACATTCTTGACCATAAGACAAGTCTTTTAGACCACCCAGTATTTCTGTTATTCAATTCAGTAGCTTTTGTTGGTCATTGCATGTCTTTTCGCTACATTTTCTCTTATTTATCCGTATCAGGTTATGTTTCTCTCACTTACTCAAGACATTTAAAGTACTAACGCGTCCTTTATCCTGTATCATTTTACGATATAGCTATTCTCAGTCTCAGCTTCGTTAGCCGAACACCGATCATCAAGACCTCGCCTATTCTAGCTGGTGAGTCCTCTTTCGAGGACCCGAGATTTATCTACTTCAGCTATATTTTCTTTCCTTCTATTTAGATTTGGAGTTAGCTGGGGGCTTGTCCCAATAACTCATCAGTTATAGTGGCTTTCAGACGCAGATGGGTTTTATTTCAGACATATAGCTTTTTTCTAATATTTTTAAACATTATGATCCAACTTTATTTCTCTCAAAGTATTTATAATTATGCTTTAAACTTCGTCAATATATTTATATGTTGCTTAGAATTCCCGTATGATAGGCCAAAGGATGATTTGGGTTCACTTGTGACTCAAAGTACCGTGTCTCATCCAGGGTGTAAGCTTAGGGTGTGACATACTTGGTATAAGAGAACTAGGTTTAGAGTATCCTTGGATGTATGAAAGTCGCATCGAGTAGAGTCCTCTTCATGGGTGTGAAACGTGCCACACTTATCTTGCATTGAAATTCAGCCTATAATCATTCTCCTAACTCATGGTCTATTTCATTTCAGTGAATCATGCCTCCATGAAATGGTACGGGATGAAGGGCCGGTAATGCTCACCGACTCGCCCCCACCTGTACTCTAGCTCCTCAAGACGACTTGGTGTCTACCGCAGAATTAAAGGCAACCCATTCACTGCTCGCTCAAACTACTACCAACCAGGTGAACCAACAGGTGGTTCCAATCAACAACGGTTCCACAGTAGTTGCTCACGTGTGGGACTTCACCCGGATGAACCCTTTGTATTTCCATGGATCTAAGGTGGGAGAGGACCTATAAGGATTTGTTGACGAGATTAAAAAGATCACCGAATTATCGTGTCATTCTCTGCAGAGGCCGACTTGGCTTCCTACTAGCTGAAAGGGGTAGCCCAGGTCTAGTATGAGCAGTGGAAGGAGGGGAGGCTAGCTGAAATGTAGATCGGGTGTGGAATGGGGAGGAGTTCACTACAGCCTCTTCCCCGATAGATTCTTCCCTTAGGAGCTTAGGGAGGCCGTAATATCCAAGAAGTGCTCAGGAGTAAAACTCGGGAAGCTAAAATTAAAAACTGCAGAAATTTGGGGAAAGAGTTGCAGGATAAGAGTAACAACGGCTCGTGGTTACATAAATCACTTCCAGCCTTTGTAGGCAAGCCGTGTAAGAGAGGCTAGGCTTGGTGATAGTGTAGAAACGGAGTCACGACGAATCTATCATAGGAAGGACTATTCATTGTTTGGAGTCGTGGTAAGGGAATGGACCTTTAAAGTGAAGATAACAGATGGAAACCATGACCCATTGTAGCCATAACGAGTCATGGTGAGGCTCGTTGAAGAGAAGTGCGAGCCTCGTAAGCGGAAACAACGATCGATTGAATGACTCCGTGAATCCTAGACAAGTCGCCTTGTATGTCTCGTGGTTTGAATCTGAGATATAGTTAGGGCAGTGCTTAGAATGTGCGGCTATACCACAGCCGTGGTATCTTCCAACGACCCGCTTCTGCTCACCCATTGTGTGATCCAGTGACCAATTTTCAACGAATTCCAAGAAGGCCATTTCTCGTCATTTCCTAGTCCTAAGGTCTCTATACTATGTCGTTTAAGGCTCGTTTTGAGGGGCTTCGAAAGGAAAAGCCTACTCTAAGTTATTCCTCCCATGCATGCAAGTTTGAAGGATTGAAGAAGTGATTCAACGCCAAATTTCAAGTTTTCCATTGGGATCTTACCTTAGGCAATTGGAGAGTGCTAGAATCCACTAATCCCTGGTATTTAAGGCTATGAGTGGGTGTCTCCTTCCACACCCATGACCAATTTCTATTAAATCATGACAAATTTCATGATCAAGTATAGGGTTTTACCCAAAATGCATGACTTTTCAATCTCTATATATGGGTATGATTAGATTGTGTTTATATTAATGAATTGTAAAGCTTGGGCATATTCTAAAGTATTTTCAATACAAAAATTGTTTTCCAAAATCATGAATCTAAAAGTACCTTATGGATGAGAAGTTCATGAAAGAAGTGAATCATGATGAATGCATGATGATGTTGAGATTTGATGATGAAAAGCATGTTTCTAAAGTTACCCATGATTATGATGTTGTTTTCAAAATGAAATGAGTAGATCCTAGTATGATAAAGCTTTGGGTAATGCCCACATGTTGATTTACAGTGATGACT
Organism: Datura stramonium; assembly: GCA_018107945.1. Lineage (NCBI taxonomy): Eukaryota > Viridiplantae > Streptophyta > Magnoliopsida > Solanales > Solanaceae > Datura > Datura stramonium. Next base: position 116,117 of record JACEIK010004176.1, on the reverse strand, counting down.
TTCCCGACATAAGCTTAGCACATGGTTTGGAAGGAAGTTTCCAAGTTTTTCATAAATTCTATCTTTTGGTATGTTGAGTTAAATATTTCTACATGTAGCTTACCACATGATTTTGAATAGATTTTTCCACCTATGATTGAGCTTGTGGCATGTTTTGAAATAAAGCCTCCCATATGCATGAATTCATAATTGAGATGTATGTCATTATGAGCTTTGACGATAGACAATGTTGAGCTTCATATTCAGTGATGTCCATTTATGAATGATTTCATTATGATCTTTGTCAACAGACAATGTTGAGCTTCATTTCATACTATGTTGAGCTATGCATGATTCATCTTGAGTTTCGTCAATAGACATTGTTGAGATTCATTATATACGATGTAGAGCATTGCATGTTTTTGGGAGAAGAGTCTAGCACCGAGCGGGTTAAGGCTCCGATCACCCTATGCCCTTAACTACGCGCCAACATAGGCTGATACTATTACAATATTGGTACCTCCCCTTGTGAGCTATCCTCGGCCCGATTGTCCCCTCAGGCTGATATCGATATCATGGTATCGTCCATCGCCGTGGCAAGGTTCGATGACTCTACCCACTTGAGTGTGATAGTTGGGACCAGTAAGCTCAATCATGGTATGTCGGTTAAGTGACTAGACTCCCACCGACTATATCATTCAGATTTTCATGTTCATTACTCATGATGATTACCTTATGCATGCATGTTCTAAAAGTAAGGTTTGACTCATTGTTCAACTTTTGATATAAATGTTATGTTTCAGCTTTGAGTCATTCAAATTAGTCATGATGTTATGAAGCTATGCATGGTCATGTTATGATAAGATTAAGTGATTTCCAGAATGAATGCATGTAACCCATCTACTTACATTTGAAAGCTTATGATATGTTATGAAAGGTTTTAAATGTTTTACTTACCTTGCATACTGCACATTCAACGCACCGAACACACACATCTTTCTATGCTACAGATCACCATGATGTAGATCCGGTTCTTAGGTTCAAATTTCGCCTGTAGTTGCTTATAAGAGTTAGCACCTGTGTGATTGGTGAGTCCTCATATTTCTAGGACTAGACTTTTAGCTTCATGTCATATTTATTTCAAGTTTTGGAGTTAGTTGGGGTCTTATCCCATCAACTCTAGACTAGAGTGCTTTTAGACTTATGTATGTGTAGCTTCAGATATTATTCTGATGTGTCATTGTACGAGACTTCCGTTGAGTTTATAATTATGCTTTCTTCATGTTTACTTAAATGATAGTTGAATGCTAATGCCATGGGTCGACTTAGGTCTGGTTGTTCCTGTCCACGATCCGGCCCACGCTCAAGTCATGATAGAGGCAAAGGTAGTGGAGTTCATAAACCTAAGGCAGGGAAACCAGACAGTAGAAGAGTACGCTCTGGAGTTCAATAGGTTTTCTAAATATGCTCCAGAGATGGTGGCCGAGCCAAGGGCTCGCATAAGAAATTGTGAACAGGGTGTCGAACCCGGTCCTTAAGGAGTGTGACTGATGAACATTAAGGATATTGATCTCTCCAGCCTAATTGTCTATGCCCAGCAAATTGAGGTAGAAAATTGAGGGACATGGAGCAAAAGAACAAGGGGCAAGGATTGGCCAATCATATTATGGCCAACGCAGGTCTCGGATAGCAAACGCCCACACTGGCGGCGTATGAGGGCCTCCAAATAATTGCCAACTGTGCCCCAACCATTCGGGCCCCTGCCAGACCGGCAGGGGTGGAATATCGGGCTCGGCCCCAGAGTTGCAAGTATCGGTACTGTGTCTCTAACTTTCCTCAAATGCGGTAAGAACCACCCAGAGAGTGTCTTCAGTGGTCGACAGGCTATTTGCTGTTGACAAGATGGTCACCTATTGAGGAATATCTCGTCACCAGATAGGGAAGGTCACAATCCACCACCTAAGAAGCACCAGCAAAGCCGATCAGCTTAGCAAAGCACACTGTATTGTGCGGGTCAATGCCAAAACCATTTTTATGCATTATCATCTCATAAAGATCAGGAGAAGTCACCGATGTGGTCAATGAGCGTTACGCCTTTTTCCATCTAGATGTATATGCCCTATTTGACCCGGGGGCCATACTATCATTCATGACACCCTACATAGTGCCTCTCCAGCTTTAATATCGGTCCGTAGGTCCTCTCGTAACTATTTCAAGCCTCTACCTAGTTGGCTAGTCAATTAGAGCCAACCGTGTGTATAGAAATTGTCCAATCTAGTCCGCAAAAAAATCATTCCATCTAACCTTGCAGCATTAGACATGGCCGACTCTACCTCATTCTTATCATGGATTGGTTACACTGTTATGCCATATTGACTCGCAGTAACTAGGGTCATCAGTTCAGCTTCCTTAATGAGCGCCTCTAGAATAGACAGCAAGATTTCTCACGCCTAAGGGTAGGTTTATTCCTTACCTTAAGGCCAGGAAGCTTATATCTAAAGGATGTATTTACCATCTCATTCCGGTCAAGGATTCCAACTCTGAGACCCCAACAATCCGGGGCCAAATTCCTATTATCCTTGAATTACCGCATGTGTTCCCCGAAAAATCTACCCGAAGTTCCCTCCTGAATGGGAAATCGACTTCGTATAGACCTTATTCAAGATACTCAGTCCATCTCCATCCCTCTTTATATAATGGCCCCGACTGAACTTAATTAGTTGAATGAGAAGCTAAAACATCTTCTTGATAAGGGATTTATCGTGACCCAACATCTCTCCCTGTGTGGTTCTCCAATGCTATTCGTAAGCAAAAGAAAGACTCGGCCCCTTAGAATTTGCATAGATTACCGCCAGTTGAACAAGGTTACACTCAAGAACAGTATCCCCTACCGTAATTGATGACCGTCACCAACTTCGTGGAGCTAGTTGTTTCTCCAAAATAGATCTCAAGTCGCGGTATCACCAAACTAAGGGTCGAGAGTGACATACCGAAACCGCCAAGACTCGGCATGGTCACTATGAGTTTTTGATTATGTCCTTCGTACTAACTAATTCCCCGTGAAATTCTTCGGAACCGATGAATAGAATGTTCAAGCAGATTCAGATAAGTTCATCATTGTATTTATCGGCGACATTCCCCGTATACCTGAAGTGAGGAGGATCATGTTAACAACCTGAGGATAGTGCTTCATACACTGTGAGACAGCCAACTATTTTCCAAGTTCAGCTAGTGCTAATTTTTGTTGAAGTCCATGACTTTCCTAGGTCATGTGGTCTCGGGTGACGGCAGTATTCGTGTTGATCCTCGCACGATAGCAAAGAAGTGAAAGATTAGCCTGCATCTACCTCCCTATCGAAATAGAAGTTTAGGTCTTGCCGGGTATTACCGACGCTGTGGAAGGTTTTTATTCTTATACAATCTCCACTTACTAGGTTGCCTACAAGAAGGTGAATTTCTCAAAGGGTCGATGCATGTGAGAAAAGTTTCCAAGAATAAAAACTCAACTCACTACCGCTCCAAGAGTGTTAATTCTACCGGAAGGATCATATGGGTTAGTAGTATATTGTGATCCTTCCGCAGTTGGACTCGATTGTGTTCTAATGCAGCGGTGGCAGTGATAGCCTACGCCTAGACAAACAAGGTTCATGAGGAAGAATTATCCAACTCACTCTACCTTGGAGTTGGCGGCGTGGTGTTTACATTGATAATATGGAGAAACTATCTATACGGGGCTTACGTAGATGTTTTCACTGATCATAAGAGCCTCCAATACATATTCAGTTAGAAGGACCTAAATCTTCTTCAGAGAAGATCGTTAGAGCCTCAAGGATTATGACATTAGTGTGCTATATCACCCTAGCAAAGCCTATGTGGTAGATGACGCCTAAGCAAAGAGTATCTATGGGTAGCGTGGCTTATGTTGAGGAAGGAAAAAAGGAGTTGGCGAAGGATATTCATAGACTAGCTCAGTTAGGGGTGCAGTTGGTTGACTTAATGAGGGTAGAGTGGTGATGCAAAATGGGTCATATTCCTGCCTGTGGTTGAAGTTAAGTCCAAACAGCGAAGATCCAATTCTACTTAAACTTAAGGAAGCGGTTCTCAAGAAAGAGGTTGAGGCTTTCTCCAAAGGGGGAGATGGTATGCTCCATTACCAGGGCAGATTGTGTATGACTGACGCCGGTGACTGAGACAACAGATATTGGCTGAAGCTCACAAACGAGATACCCATCCACCCCGGTGCTACTAAGATGTACCGCAACTTGTGGGGTATTTAATGTGGAACGTAATGAAGAGAGACATCGCTGAATTCGTATCTAAGTGCTCCGAACTACTAGCAGGTCAAGGTAGAGCACCAGAGACGTATGACCTAGGGTATGAGCATACCCACGTGGAAGCGGGAAGAAGCAAATATGGACTTTATTGCAGATCGCCGAACTAGTCTAACTTTATTCTATTTGGGTAGTAGTAAAAACGTAAGCGATTTAAGTCGTTACTTCTCCAGTTAAAATACAGGGGGACTCAGCTGGAGACTATGATAATTGTCCTAGATGGGTCAGACTCTTTTAGTGCCATTATCCATCTTAGACAAAGGTACCCAACTCACCACGCATTTTTGGAAGGATTTTTAGAAGGACTTGGTACCTGTGTGTCAAGCACAACACAACTTTTCACCCGCAGACAAACGGGCAAGCTGGAGCGAACTATTTAGACCCTATAAGATATGTTAAGAGCGTGTGTGATAGACTTCAAGGGTAGTTTGATGACCGCTTCCTCCTTATCGAGCTTTCTGTATACAACAACCTGCTATGCGCCTCCAAAAGATCTAGATGGCCCGCTAGAGGCATTGTATGGTAGAAGGTGTAGGTCTCCTATTGGATGGTTTGAAGTTGGTGAAGCCACTATAATTAGGCCAGAATTGGTTCATTAAGCTATGCAGAAGGTACAAATCATCAAAGGAAAGATTAAAATCATTTGAGCCGTCGAAATTGGATACTCGATGCGAGGAGAGGAGAATTGAAGTTTACAGATGAATGGGTGCTTTATAAAATTTCACCCATGAAAGGGGTGATGAGGTGGGAAGAAGGGAAAGCTCAGTCAGAGATTTGTGGGACCTAAAAAATTCTTAGGCAAATAGGCAAGGTAGCTTATGAGCTAATATTATCTTCAGCGTTGGCGTATAAAATGATATTCCATGTGTCATTATTGAAGAATCGCATTGGTTATCCAACTTCAATTGTGCCATTGACAGTGTGGGAGTGAAAGATAGTCTCTAATATGAGGCAGTCCCAGTCAAGATCCTTGACTGTCAAATTTGTAAGATGAGGAACAAGGGAGTGTAGCTTCAGTTAAGGCCTTATGGAGAAATTTAAAGAAGTCGTAGGAGCTATATGGAAGCCGAAGTGAATATGATGGGTTGATACCCCCATTTGTTCCCTTCCGACTCAATTTCAGTTCAAGGTATCAACTCCTTACCCAAAACTGCTTTTAGTTCATATATCTCAATTTCTTTCATGTAAATGAATATGGGTATAGTTAGTGAATCTGGGCCGTACTAGTGATTCCGTTTAGAGATAGTCATTCCGCTAGTTTTCAACTTTCATGATTAGTATTTGTGTATAAAGATTGTCATTATCTACTTTCCTATGTGTTTTCCAACATTCATGGATGAATGCTCCCAAGGGAGAGATATTGTAATACCCTAGAAACTCAAAGACTAGACCAAGGACTTAAATAAGAGAAAATTAAAAACCGCACCGTGTCACAAAACGAGTTAAGTGACTCGTGGTGAGGCCTGGGATCTTAGTATTAAATTTGGTGTATGGGTGACCACGGGTGTGACCACGAGTCGGGGTTAACCCTCAGTGAGTCGTGATATGACCCGTGGTCAAGAATAATTTAAAATCGGGAAAGGTTAGAAGTGCACCCAACAATTTGTCACCACGAAGTCATGGTCCATGCCATGACACTGCTACGTGACCCATGGTCAGGGCTTGATCAAGAGTTAGTGAAGGTTGGCAGTGTGCCCAACGGGTCCTCACCATGACTCATTTGGGACACCACGAGTCGTGGTGTCACCTATGGGGACTCCATGGTTTTTAAGGCATTGTAGTCAATGAGAGGTGACAACGAGTCATGGTCACTAATCACGACTCATTAAGTCCCTCATGGTGACCAATAGTGGGATTCAGGCATTGCACCACACGAGTGTGACCACGACCTATTAGGTCACCCATGAGGACTTACAATTAGTTTTTCCCTTTGAATTTCAAGGGTCTATCAGTAATTTTATATCCTGTAGACTTAAACTACGTCGTTTTATGCATATTTTCAAACTTATTAGAGGGGTTAAATGGTTTCTTTCCGCATTCCCCACTCAGGCCTTCAGAAAACAGATCGTAGAACTTCTCTTAGATTTTTTGTAAGAGCTTGGGAAACCTTTTTCTCGCTCAAGGAATTCTTGGGGATTTTCATCGTGCGTGGAATTCAACAAGGAAATAGTTCTTCCTCGATTCCCCAAATTCTCCCTATTTCTCTCTATCAGATGTATCCCTGAAATTACTAAATGTCAAGATATTGCTAGTCATACTTTATCTAAATAATGTGAATTGTTATACCATGTTAATTATTGATATTTTCCACCAAATATGAACAAATAAATATTGTGAAGTGAAATTTATCCCTATTTCTTGAACTAGAAAATCTTGAAATTGGCATTAGTGCTCGAATATCGAATTGTTTGCTTGGATTTATCAGTGTTGTGGACTCCCATGTTGTTAGTAGAATTTAAACTAAATAAGAATATTGTCGGGCTCAATTTTAGCAAGAATGTTAGAATTCTCAATGTCGGGCTAGGAGAATGTCACCGATCGCTTGACTACGTAAATTCTGAGGTGCCGGCAGAGTGCCTCCCAGTTATCAGAATCGGATATAGAATTCAAGTAGTTTTATCTGTCCACTAGGAAATTCATGGAACTTATATAAATATCTCTTACTAGCCTTGTGGCCCCAGCTTTCATATTTTAGTTTGTTCTTTAGTCGGTTATGACGCTTCTAGATAAGCAATTGACAAGTCTTAGAACCCAGCTTTAGAATCTGGTCGATAAAACTCTCAGGGTGCTTCAAGATATGTATCCCTGACTGGTCTTAGGCCATCGAGCTATCGCCTTAGTAAACATACTAACGCCATCTTAGTGGGATTAAGACTTAGCACCGACCTGGACCGGGGTTCCGTGCTCCCAAACTACATTGCCACCGTAGGTTGTAGTATTTATTGACCTAATTGGCCCCAGATTCTTGTGTTTACCCAGTTCATGCCTTTATACCCTAGAAAGATATATTGGGTCCTACTGATGGTGTATACATCTAACTCCACCCTAGCTCACTTGGTTACAATTATAGACTCCCTCCTACTAGTCGGCCACCTGGGTCACTTGGCTCAAATTGGTATTCGGACTTAGAACATGATTTGACCATCGTACAAGGCCTTTTTAATCATCTCGTGATTTCGCTATTCACCCGCAGAGTTTCCGCTGGTCATTGCATGTCTTTTTCGCTCAGCATTTTCTCTTATTTATCCCATTGTGTTACGTTTCACTCAATACATTAAAAGTACCAAAGCATACTTTTATGTTGTATCGTGTTATGATACAGATTTAGGATCTCAGTCTCAGCTTTGTTAGCTGATCGTTCATCGATGACCTCAGCTTTCTAGTTGGGGAATCCTCATTCTTCTAGGATGGAGAATTATGTACTTCATCTTATTTCTTTCCTTCTATTTCGATTTGGAGTTAGGTAGTCTGTCCCAAGAATCATCAGTAATAGTGGCTTTCCGACGCATATGGAATTTGTTTCAAACATGTAGCTTTGTTATAATATTTTTAAACATTATGATTCAGCTTTATTTCTCTCAAAGTATTTATAATTATTCTTTAAACTTCCGTTGTATATATTTATATGTTGCCTGGGGTCACTTGTGACTCCAAGTACTGTGTCCCATCTTGGGAGTAAGCTTGGGGCGTGACAAGATGACACCCATAATTCGGGTGGTCTTTCTAATCTCATCAACGAACTTTATGGATACTCTCACCCTAGATCCATGGAAAACCTGGGAGGGTTCACCCGAGTGAAGTCCCAAACTTCTGGGCGCTGTCAGAATCCATTATTGTTGACTAAAACCACCTGTTGGTTCACCTGGATTAGTAACTGTCTGTGTGAGCAGCTGGATGGCCATCCCGAACTCTACGGTGGACACTAGGTTGTCCTTAGGGCCGTTGAGCTGTGGGGCAGTCGGCGAGCATTACCGCGCTTCCCTTTTCCATTACCACGTCGTGGAGGCATGATTTGAATGAAATTAAATAGAGCAAGAGTTAGTAGAACGATTCTGGAATTGAATTTCAATGCACGATAAAGAGTATGAACAAAATGGATTTTTCCTAATAACATCTCATAGCCTCCCGTCATTAGTAACACGCTCACACCCATAAAGAGGACTCTTACTCGATGCAAATCTTTCTGATATCCTAGGATACTCTTAACCTTTTGCTCACGATACCAAGTTTGTCACACCTCGAGTCTATATCCTGATGATACGATACTTGGAGTCACAATAATCCCAAGTCAACCTATGGTTTATCATAACATTGGAATTCTAAGTAAAGACATAGCGAAGCTTTGAAATAATAAAATAAAACATATATGAAGAAGAACTAAGTCATAAGTTTTATACAACTGAAACGAAGCTATAAATCTGAAAACTCTTTCTGTATTTGAAAGCCATATCTCTGATGAGTTGTTGGGACAAGCCCCCAGCTAACTCTAAATCTAACTTAAATAAAATATAACTGAAAATAAATAATCCTCATCCTCGAAAGATGAGGACTCACCGATGATGCAAATTAAAAACTTCTAAGCGGATTTGCTAATGTTGTTGGGATCGAGAACCTGCGCTGTACTTCCAAATGATACAGCATAAAGGTATGCATTAGTACTTTAAATGTACTGAGTAAGTAGGAGAAACCATACACAAATAATAAAATAATCGATCTATAAAGGCAAGCAAGCAAAGACCAACCGAATTATTGAAACCGAATAACCGAGATGGTCCAAATGGCCCCGTTCTTATGGTCAAAGACAAGCGCTAACACTCGGAAGTTACTAATCTAAAATACTGTACTGAACTGGTCTGGAACTGACTAATCTAAGACTGAACTAAGCTGACTAGTCTGAGAGTCTATAACCGACATATAACCACGTGAGCTAGATGTGGAGTCCGATGTATACACCCCACTCCAGAGGGACCCAATATACCTTGTCGTGGGTATAATGGCATGAACTGAGTGATCACAAGTTTGGGGGCATGAGGCCAATAAAAATATAACCTACGGTGGCAACGTAGTTTTGGGAACCTGGGTGCGCTGAACTCCTGGCCTAATTCTAAGTGCTAAGTCCTACTACCACCGAATAGTCCTAGATCGACTACTAAGCTAATAGCTCAAAACTGGGGCCCAAGACTACATCGGGAATACCTATCTGGAAGTACCCTAAGAGTCTTATCGGACTTGATTCTGTAACTGGTGTTCTAAGACTAGTCAGAGCTACTTATCTGGAAGAATCATAACCGCTTCAAATAACAAAAACCATAATTTGAAGCCGGGGTCCTAAGGCCGGTTAGGAGTCGTTTATTTTAAAGTTTCATGGCTTCCTAGAACCACTAAATATGATACTCGAAGTCTATTCTAATAACCGGGAGGCATCACCAACACCTCAAGGATTAACTATAGTCAAACTGATCAACTGACATTTTTTGGATTATACCGATATGCTAATAATTGACAGACCGGACTACCAAGCATCGGATTGAATTCTCAACATTTTCTAGGAATATGGGAAGCCCAATTGATAAAATCAAGCCACAAGGAAGAACTAATCCAACTCGGCAACATTTAGCTACTGAGTTCAAAGCAGGGCTAAAACCTTCCTTACAAGAATGAGTATTAACATGATAACTAGGTAGTGAAAATATGACAACAATCAACATAGGCAATATTCCACATGCTATAAACGAAGTCTAACATATCATTTATCTTACATTCGAAAGTCTAGGGATAGAACTAACAGAGAAATTAGAGAATATTCTGGGAAACAAGGAAGAACTATTCTCTATTGAATCCCACATACCTGGTGATGCAATCCCCTGAGAGAATCCCTTGACAATCTCTCGAGAATTGATTTCCCAAGCTTATGCCTGAAAGTATTTCGGATAGAATTCTATGTTCTAAATTTTAAGGGGACGTGAGAAATGAAATAAATTGTTGGTTACCTCCTCTAAAACCCCTGATTAAAACCCAAGATGACATAGTTTAAAGTCTATAAGTTTAGGAAATTATGTAAAACTCCCTAGGAAATTACAGGAAAAAGGACCCTACCGGGCCCCCACGAGGCACTCCACATGAGTCGTGGAGGTCTCAGGATCTACTAATGGTGCCCAATCATGATGTGGAAATTTTCTATAGATTCTGACTGCAGGACTCGATTTCACAAGTCACTAAACCTAACGACTCTCGTGACGCCTCCCATTGCCACTGCTAAACCAAAATTCCTTCGTGTCACCGCAGCTATTTGATGATTTGTTATCTATGACCAGACTCGTGGTCACCTCCAGTAGTCCTTATTGCCGAAAAGCACCCGGAGTCACCACGAGCGATACCACGACTTGTGGTGTCCCAAGTTAATCGTGGTGAGGACCTGTTAAGTGCACTGCCCGACTCTCCAACTCCTCAGTCAACCTGCTGACCATGACTCACATAACGACTCATGGTGTTGACCATGACTCGTGGTCACACCGGTATCACCAATTTCTCAATTTTTCAACCAAGTTCGACCCTTCCCCATGGGTCACCCAATGACTCATGGTCTACTCCCACGGGTCACAAGACGACTCATTATGTTACTTGGTGTAGAAAATCTCATTTTCTCTATTTCAACTCTTGCAGGATCTAGGATTTCCAAGGTGGCATTACAAACAACATGAACATGAATAAGTGGAAGACCGAATATCATAAAGAGTATATCAAATGATAACATCACAATTTCGGTCTCAAAGCTAAACATACTAGTCTATCTGTGAAAAACCTTTTACTATCTGATGAGATGCTAGAACAAGCCCTACCAATCCCAAGCCTTAAACTAAACCTGGGCATAAAATTCTAACCGATAGATGTCCTCGCATGATGAGGACTCATCCAAAGCAAGGGTTTTAACCGGATCTAATATAGGGGCGAGCTATAAATGAGATTGAGCTAGATCACCCGAACCTATACTGAGAGTATATAACATAGAGTATGCGGTTAGTATTGAATGTACTAAGCATGTAAGGTATAAATATGCTTAGTAAAATGTTAGTTAAAATCATGCATATCAATCAAATAGATTAGCGAGGCAAGGACCGCATGCTAAAAGCCTTATCTGAGATATACATAATCATAAGCCGGATATCATAACTAAACATAGTGACCTAAGATTTAAAATAGAAATCATATAACATTTCATATTTGAAATCGTAAGTAAAAGTCATAAACCGATCACCGGGTCAAACATTTTATAAAACATAATATCATAAGTCTTGAGCATAAGTAATCGAAATAATGAGGAATAATGGGGGACTCGCCTGTAACGGACAACCACCATGTATGAGCGTGATGATCCCACATCTTGCCCAATGCGGAAGAAGAGCCATCTCTAAACCTTACCACAAGAAGGACGAATAAGGTGTGATATCACCTTGTGCCCTCGGGGGAAGCACTTCTCTTAAGAGGTCCTAACCGGAACCTCTAAGAATACCAATGTTAGACATTATGATAGCATCCATGGTGTTTAATGTGTAATTAATAGATATGGATAAGGATTTTGAAGTTCCATCAAATATGGAATTTCAAGACATTCTCAAATAGGCCGCAATGTGCTATTAAAAAGTGTCTTCTGATGGAAGAAGATCTCAAGCCCAATGATATTTTGTCCAAGTCTTACATATATTTGGAGGCCCAACTTAAAGTCTAATAGGAAATGGAATGGGCCCATAAATCATCCCTCCAAATGGAGAAAATACTGCAATATTTGTTAATTTAGTTTCTAGAATTATATTTAAGAGTTGTTTTATTCAATGTTGACTTCCTAGGACTTTTGTGTGTAGCATCTTATATGTTATTTAATATTTTATTTTTTTTATTTTTTTTATTTTTTTTATTTTTTTTATTTTTTTTATTTTTTTTATTTTTTTTATTTTTTTTAATTGAGTCCTTGACCAGCCCCTTCTAGGATTCTATAAAGGGTTCTTTCTTATTGTAACTAAGTTTGATTTATATATATTAGTAGTATCCTTGTGGTTTGTGTAGACCTTTGTAGGTTCTCTTTGCTATGCCAATGTTATGCCATTTTTATTCTACTTTGAACCATAGATTGTTTATTTAATGATAAGATTCTTCTGCTTGAGTTCCCTCCTCCCCCTTCTTCTTCTTCTTCTATTTCTTCTTAATTGATTCACTATTTTGTTTCTTCTCTTTCAAGAATCAATTTCTTTTCCCTTTATAATATTCTAATTTTTAGAGTCTTTTGTTGTCCATATCGTTATCAAGTAGTATCAGAGCTTTGGATGGTTGGGTATTCTTATATTCACCCGATCTACTTATAATAATCATAGAAAACTATAAAAGAAATCTAAAAAAATGTTACCGTAGCGTGAACCGTAACTCAAAAAAAAATTATTTTCTCAAGTGAATTCTAAGTCTCTCCCCCTTTCTTTTTCTTCTTCTTCTTCTTTTCATTCTCCTCCTCCTCCTTCTCCTCCCCCTCCTCCCTCCTCCTGCTCCTCCTCCTTCTTAATTGATTCACTATTTCTTGTTTCTTCCCTTTTCAAGAATCAATTTCTTTTCCCTTTCTAATATTCTAATTTTTAGAGTCTTCCATTGTTCATATCATTATAAAGTGGTATCAGAGCTTTGGATGGTTGGGTATTCTTATATTCACCCGATCTATTGATTTGAATCATAGAAAACTATAAAAAAAAATTCTAAAAAAATGTTACCGTAGCCTGAATAGTAACCCAAAAAAAGTCAAAAAAATTTATTTTCTCAAGTGAATAGTGACCGGAACAGTAACTTCTAGTGTTCTTCACTTGTTTTTGGTTTGTTGTATACTTTATCTTGTGATTTGTGACTTTTATTTATTAGAAATCTGATCAATCTCTTGAAAATCTCACTTGATTTGAAGTTTCTTTGAATTTTGGTCAACAAGAAATCAAAAGTCACTTGGAAGATTGTAGAGGTCATTATGGCTCCTAGAATTCAAAAAGCTCATTGAATATGTTCTTGGTGTTCTTGAAAGTGTTTATACACTATATTTAGTTTTCAATTATTCTCTTGCTAGATACTTTAAGTATTTGTTCATACTTAGTGTAGTAGATTTTGTGCGCATTTTTATTATTTCGCGTGAAATTCTTTTGTGCTTTTCTCTTTTTTTTCACTGTGTGCTTCTTTGTTTCAAGTTCGTTATAGTTTTACTGTCCTTTTATTTGTTTGACATAAACTCCATTAATGAACCAAACATTGGAACTTGCTTTGAAGTGTTTGAGTTGTTGGTTTGTGGAAGAACTTTGAGGAGCATCCTTTGAGTAGTAAAAGGCAAGAGTGGTGAGATTATTTGAGGGTAAAAGCCTAATTCTGTGATATACGAGTTCATGTGAGACAACTTTACTACTAAAAATATCTTGTTTTAAAGCATGTCTTCTATAGATTTTGAAAGCAATTGGAACGAAGGAATGGATGATTATAGTGGGGATGATTGGGAATCAGATGTAAAGAATAATTGAAGGGACATGTACTTTAATTCTTGCGATGAGAGTGGTGGCTATGATGAATCAAAGACTAGACAAACCTATGATGAATCACATCACATTTGTTATTTGAGTAAAACTTATAACCTTTGTGAGGAATATTGTAGTTATGAATCTTCTGATTATGATGAGATATGTTTTGGTGATGAATGTGCTTATTTTGGAGATGGGAGTGTGACTCCTATTAAATATACTTCAGTAAGATCTAGTTTGGGGAGGCGTCCTAGAAGAGGTCATCAGCTTACTAGAGTTAACAAAGTTTTTCAAACTAGAATGGAAGTATTATCTAGTATGTGTGCTACTAAAATTGATAAAAATATCTGTCACAACTTAGTCAGTGCTTACTTTGTTAAATAGGTGGGTTTATCTTGTATTAAGAATGCTTCAACCTACACCTTCAAAGGAGTAAAGGTTGACAAGACAGTGTTGGTGTGATTTAATCTTGCAAGATACTAGGATGGGATTTGGTGTAATGTGGTTCCCATATTGACATGTCACATATTATTGGGAAGGCCATGGTATCTCTATAGAAAAGCTTCATATGATCCAGAAAAGAATAGGCACTCCTTGGTGAAAGATGACGACTGCCCTTGTTTCGTTGGAACCTATGGAGATTCAGAAGATCAATTGAGGTTAAGAAGATCAATGGAGGTGTTTGAAAAGGAAAAGGAATGCGAGAGGGGAAACAACTACAGGTTTGCGAAGCCTAAAATTATAGTTGACCTTAAAAGTCCGCTAAGGGATAAAAGAGGGATTCTTGGAAGTACATGGGAGCTAGTGCAGTGACAAACTTCTCCACACCAAATAAAAGTAAGGATGAGAGACAAAAGAAATAGAGAACTAAGGGTGAGCAACTTGACAACTCAAGAGAGGAAAAAGGAGAGGAAGTGATGAGTGAAGAGTGTGAGTTATCAAAAAGTAAGAATAAGTGAAAAGAATTGAGTGATGTGAGTTTGAGAGGCAAAATAGAGAGTGAACCAATGCATTTGATTGATTGAAAAAAAAAGAAGAGATTAAAAGAATAGAGTGCATACGCGTGAGAGATTCTTGTTCAATCTTTAACCAATTAACTCATTCTTTTTCTACTGTTTCTGTTCCAAATGTGCAGGTCAATGAAGAAGAAATCAATGAAGAGTTGGAACAACAATTGCATGAAGTAAGGAAATTCAGTTTTAAATAGGATTTGGAAAGTGAAAAAGACAATGATTTATGGAAGTAATTGCAAGTTGAATAGATGTTTAACCTTGATTATCTCATGTCGTATGACCTTATTGATGATCTATTTGTTTCAAATGAAACTAAATTTGTACCACGAATTCAGGAGGCCAAAGTTTTAAGTGATGATATAACTCAAATTGGGAGTGATCATTCCATTTTTTATTATGCTTCTCATGTGAGAAATAAGTCAAAATGTGATGAAAGATAGGTGCGGGATAAGTTGAGTGAACAAGTCAAAGGAAATTTGAGAGAGAATGAATCTTGTTCACATTCCAATTTGCTAAATCTTTCTTGTTTTAGTATGACTTCTCAATCCATGCAAAAGTTTGAGGAAGAACCTTGTGAAGAGGATGATTGTACCTCATTTGATGAAGAAACTTAACGTTGGATAGAGTTTCAAAGTGTACAATACTTCATTGTGTAAAGAAATTAGAGAAGACTTTAAAGTGTTGTCTAATCTGTTTTGGTTTGACAATATCACTGGAGAAGTTTCCAATGAAGGAAATGAGACACATGAAACATTTGAAGCCATGGATGTGCAGAATGTTGAGCTAAATGATGAATGTAATAGCTTAAGTGTAGAGAAGGAGAAGTGCTCACAGGTTGTTAACTCTATAGTATTTTTATCTTGTTTTGAAGATCCTCTTTTATAGGTTCAATCCAAGTCACTTCTCAAAGAGTTTCTTTTGATCCATATCTTGACGATGGTATATCCAATGGTGAGGTTAAGTTGTTTAGAAAGAGCAAATATTGTATGTTTATTTGGTATTCATATGCTATTTGTCTAGATAGTGACCCTCTATTATTTAAAGAGCTTATGAATTGTGTTTTTACTGCTTGAGTGGGTAATTACATTATTTTGTTAAATGATGTAATGTTGGTGTTATTTTTACCAAATGCTTGCTCTACTTCCTTTTTCTACCTCCTACTAATTTTGATTATGTCACGCCCTGCCTTGGGGGTATGACTGGCACCTGGTGCCCTATTAGGACCTGGACTACTAAACTAGTGAGCCTAAGCACATCTGGTACCTGGCTGGCTCTATCTCAGATTCCTGGAGTCAACGGGCTATATAACGACTATAAATACAGCCTCCGGCCGACTGGGCCTATAGCCACCTGTCCTGTAACATCAGCTAACCAGAATCCTACTCTTATAGGGAAACCTATTCGGGCCGACAAGGCTATCATGTTGTCTAGTTATCTCTCACTCAACATAATG
>JACEIK010004176.1:82248-98954 GCA_018107945.1 Datura stramonium | reverse complement strand
TACCCACCCTCTCAGTGGGTCGACACAGTTACCAACCCAGGGGCCACAAGCTTCCTGAGGAGGTCCTTTTGGAGGTATTCTATAGGTCGTTGAGTGCCTAGAACAAAGCTGTAGCAGATGGTATAGATAAGGGGTCCATGATTGCCCAAACATTTACGGAAGCAAGTGAAATACCGGATAAAATGACTAAGACCGATAGGGCATGGCATACCATAGAATTCAAGGCTGTTGCATTGAGCTACACTAGAGGAATGATAGAAGAGTAGAGAAAAAGGAAGAAGAATGGGACCAAGACTTGGCCCATCTGAAGACCTGGTTGGAATTAATCACCAAGCACGTCACTATGCTCAGTACACAGAGGGTGCATACGGTGAATGCGCAAGACAAGGGACCCAGGTATGAGGATCAATACCTGAAGCTGATGAAGAAGAAAATTTTGTGAACAATCAGGGGGATTTTTGGGCTAACACCCAAGGGTCTAATCAAGACTCTTGGCATCACGGCCAAGGAAATCAAGGTCAGAACTACTATGGGAACAACAGCTATGACCAAGATGGGGCTAAAGAGAGAGACCAAGGTCAATGGAGGAATAGAGATGCCCTCAAGAATGATAAAAGTGGAGTTTATGTCCCTCCCAGTGCAATAGAGCTTGATATGAATAACTTTGTGTCACGCCCCACCTTGGGAGGCATGAGTGACACCTAATGCCATACTTGAATCTAGGTTGACCTGGCTAGGCATAGACACCTCTGGTGCCAACTAGCAACTCAAAATCAAGAAAACAAACTGTTATATATCTCCGATGTAAATACAGTCTCGGGCCAACAAGGCCACGCAACACCTATAAATGAAAACAGCTAACCCAACCAACATAACATTAATGGGGACCCTATGTGAGCCGACAAGACCACTATGCTGTCTAGTTATAATGCAAAGGAAAATAAATAGCTATACTAGGCCCCACACGGAAAACGCATAAACTAAGACATACATGGGCCTCACATAGCCAAAAACAACAAACTAACTGAATACTATCATCTACAAGCCTCTAGGAGTGAAGATATTTGTCGGGACAGGTCCCCAACCTACCCAAATGATGTACAAATAAAAGATAGATAAATCTCTACAACCTGGAAACTCTGAATGAAAGGAGCTGGCCAAACTACTAACCTTGAATAACTGCTACGAGGTCTCACAATCTGTCTGTCTAAACCTGCAGGCAAGTATAAAGCGCCCTATAGTTGGGCGTCAACACAATATGTATAGAATTTGTAAGACAATAAATACGACTGAATATAATCTGATAAAGAACTGAAAGCGAATAGCAAGAAGGGGCAGAAGATAACCTTTAAACTTTCTTATCAATAACCTGCATCTAGTAACTCGCTACACATATATTAGCTGAAGATGTACAACTATACATTGATAAGCTATAGCTAACAATCAAGTATACAAACAAGAACCTAACCTGGACCCCATAAGCCTGGAAGGTAAATCAACATAGAGATAACCTACTTGGGCCCCCATAAGTCTCGGCAGGTGCCAATTAGTTTATATACCCCTATTGGTACCCTATAGACTCTACAAATAATTGTAACTATATCTGAGCGTTCTGGGCTCCTGTAGCAGTATCTGAGCCATTTGGGCTCCTTTATCTATATCTGGACCCCGAGACTTGGCTCGACTGAGGGTCATAATGTAACTCCTTTAACTGGATCCCTAGCCTTGGCTCGAATGAGTATCATAATGTATTTGTTGTAACTAGACCCCGATCCTTGGCCTGACTATGGGTCATAATGTATCTGTTGTAACTAGACCCCGAGCCTTCACTAGATTATGGGTCATAATGTAAGCTCTGGAGGTAACTAGACCGCAATACAACACTCATGGCCTCAATCTGCTGTAACTCAATACGGCCGTCACAACCTCAATCTGGTGTAACTCAACACGGCCATCACGGCCTCAATCTGGTCCTTTCAGAGATCATACTTCCCATGTGAGCATGGCAATATAGGCAACAACATCCAATAACCTAAAAATCGTATGCAGAGACCAAACGAGCTAGAGTAAATCTAATAAGGGTCATTATGTCGTCACTGTCGACTCAATTCAACTTGTAGTAGTTGACCATGATAGGCTTACTTTGGAATACTTGTCCTCTACGTAGAACAACTATGGGGCTGCTACTATTCAAATATGCTCCTAAGCAGTCAGCCCTAACCTTCCATAGACTGCTTATTATAACTCTTAGTCTGAAGGTAACACAGTAATATTGTGGTTCTAATCCCTTAGATGGCTAACTTCATCAGTTCAAACATCATATGCCTTCTGTAGGTAATTTCTAAGCTTGTTTGTATGTTTTATCTAGGATTAGCCGTTCTCGGCGACCTATACCTAAATATCTTATAAGAGTAGGCTAGGGCGTTGGTCCTGTATCTAGCTACTAACAAAGCCTTCTCCCTAGGGTATCTACTACTCTATCAGACTGGTAACAACTAGGGTGAGTGTCCTGAATGACCTGTAGGATAAGCACTGTGTCGATTGAAACTAACTGTCAATGGCGGTAGCCACTATGTGGCAGACTGACCCCCAACTCACTAGGCAACCCCGATGCCACTGACTCTAGGGTACAACCATAATAAGATAATTCTGTCCCTAGAGGCATTAAGGTATGCACATAGCCTCTGGGCGAGCTTTACTGACAATACAGGCGCTAAACTGATAGTTATATCGCTTGGCTGCGCCTATTCTATTTAACTTGCTAACTGAGGCCCAACAACTATCCACAAACTTCTAAGGCCTTGGCATGACAGCAAGACATCAATTCTACTAACACAGTGAACAGAAGAGCAGAGGAGTTTCTAGGATGCTTCTAGCGTAAGTCACACTTAACCTCTTCTTTCCCGAAAAGGCATACTATAGTATACTCTTAACATGATTTATAGCAGCTAGCTACAACTTATGTAATCACAATCTATTGATAGAAGCTAATTATAATATGAAGGATCATTGTCTACGTTTAAAAACATAGGTCGCATAATTATACGACGAGAATAACTTGCCGAAGGAATAAGCCTTAACATACCACAAATGCGAAGAAGAGTTTCAACCTGTAATTGGCGATTCCACTCAATTGCAGTCCTTACGCTGAGAGAGTAGGGCAAATTTCAATACTAAATTCGAAAAATAATGATATCTTTTGATAATAATAATAACCATAATTAAACTATGCTTAACTTGGCAGGAACCCACAATTTCTCAAGAGTTCGGAAGGGAGAAATGCTTACCTATTTCCTGTGGACGTTTAGAATCTAATTTAGAGTAATTCCGACAACCTTTACTTTAACACCCCAAAACATTCCTAGACCAGACTTAGATATGTCTAGAAAAATGCAGTAGAAAAACTAGAAAAAAATTTCTCCAGAAAGACTAAGACAACCAGTCATGGTCAGAGCCAACGACTCGTTGTGTCAGTCGTGGTCACCATATCTTGGCCACTTGGGAACCTACGAGACAATGAATGACCCGTTGTGAGAAACAACGAGTTTTCATGTTATCATGGTTTCCCCCGATCTAGAAATCCTTCCCAGGACCCCACGACTCAACCAATGAGCCATTGTCAGAAGCAACGACCCATTTTGAGAGTCATTAGGTGAAGTCTTTGAAATTCCCTTCCAGTCAAGACGAGAGGAAACAACGACTCGTTGTTTCGCCAACAAGTTGTTGTCAGCATCGTGTTTCAACTTAGGCTTTTTCAGATAACTTTTCCATTGAACCTAATGAATGGACACGATGACCCATTGATCCAACCAATGAGTTGTTGTGTCACCTGCTGCTTGGCCTTCCAGTTTTCCTTTCCTAGTGGCCACAGGAGGAACCAACGACCCGTTGGTTTATCCAACAAGTCGTGGTGACCCCCGTTGCCTGGTCCAGTGCTTCTAGTCCCAGGTAGTGGAACCAACGGAATATCCCAACGGGTCGTGGTCTCAACCGATGACTCATTGAGTTACCCGTTGGGACCCTGTTGACCATATTTCAAATTTAAATCCCAGGGGTACTTTTGTAATTTTCCACCCACTTAGTCCCTACAGTACCTTAGCATCTCCAGCAAGCCGAATGACTCAGTAGGCCAATACTTCAAGTATGTATGGCAGTCAGTGCCAAAACCTTTTTTATGCATTGTTTTCTCGTTAGGATCAGAAGAGCTCACCTGATGTGGTCACGGGTATGTTACGTATTTTCGACCTAGATGTATATTCCGTACCAGATCCAGGAGCCAAACTATTGTTCGTGACTCCATGCGTAGCTTTTCAGTTTAATATTAGTCCAGAGGTCCTTTCAGAACCGTTTTTAGTCTCCACCCTAGTTAGCGAGTCAGTTAGAGCTAGCTAGGTGTATAGAAACTGTCCAGTCTAAATTTTCAATAAGGTCATTCCAGCTGATCTCATAGAATTAGACATGGTCAATTTTGACCTCATCCTTGGCATGGATTTGTTACACTCCGGTTATGCCTTAGTCAATTGCAGAACTAGAGCTGTCAAATTTCAGTTTCAAAATGAGCCAGTGTTAGAGTTGACAGGTAGTAGTTTAACGCCTAAGGGTTGGTTTATTTCCTACCTTAAGGCCTAAAAGCATATTTCTAAGGGGTGTATTTATTATCTAGTTCGGGTCAAAGATTCCAACTCTGAGACCCCAACTATCCAGTCAGTCCCTGTTGTTAGTGAATTTCCTGATGTGTTCCCTAAAGATCTTCCCAGAGTTCATCCGGAGTAGGAAATTGACTTTGGTATAGACCTTCTCCTAGATACTCTGCCCATCCCATCCCTCCTTACGGAATGGCTCCAACTAAGCTTAAGAAGTTGAAGAAGCAGCTAAAGGACTTTCTTGATAAGGGTTTTATCAGACCCAACATCTTTCCCTGGGGTGCTCTATGTTATTCGTGTGAAAGAAAGACGGTACCCTAAGAATGTGCATCGATTATCGTCAGTTGAACAAGGTCACAGCCAAGAACAGGTATCCCCTTCCTAGAATTATCGACTTGTTCAACCAACTTCAAGCGGCCAGCTGTTTCTCCGAAATAGATCTAAGGTCGGGGTATCATCAACTAAGAGTCATAGAGTGTGACATATCGACAACATCTTTCAGAACTCGATATGGTCACTACAAGTTCATGGTTATGTCCTTTGGACTCACAAATGCCCCTGCAGCCTTTATGGAACTGATGAACAGAGTTTTCAGGCAGTATCTAGATATGTTCATCATTGTATTTATTGATGACATTATGGTATACTCCATAAATGAGGAAGAGTATGCTAATCACCTGAGGATAGTGCTTTGAACACTCAGAGACATCCAGTTGTTTGCCAAGTTCAGTAAATGCAAATTCTAGTTGAAGACTGTGACTTTCCTAGGTTATGTGGTCTCCGGTGAGGGTACTCAGGTTGATCCTCAAGATATAGCAGTGGTGAAAGACTGGCCCAAACCTACCTCCCCAACCGAAATCATAAGTTTCTTGGGTCTAGCTGGGTATTACTGACTCTTTGTTGAAGGCTTTTCTTCTATAGCATACCGTCTGACTAGGCTGACTCAAAAGAAGGTGAAATTCTAGTGGTCAGATGCATATGAGAAGAGTTTCCAGGAGTTAAAGACTCGACTTACTACCGCTCCATTGTTGACCTTGCTGAAAGGGACAAATGGGTTTGTAGTGTATTGTGATTCTTCCAGAGTTGGAATTTGTTGCGTTCTGATGCAGCGGGACAAGGTGATAGCCTACGCCTCCAGACCGCTCAAAGTTCATGAAAAGAATTATCCGACTCATGACTTGGAGTTTGCAGTAGTGGTGTTTACGTTGAAAATATGGAGACACTATCTATACGGGGCTCACATGGATGTTTTCATCGATCACAAGAGCCTTCAGTATGTATTCAGTCAGAAAGATCTAAATCTTCGTCAGAGAAGATGGCTATAGCTCCTGAAGGACTATGACATGAGCATGTTACATTACCCAGGAAAAGCAAATATGGTGGCGGATGCCCTGAGAAGGGTATCTATGGGGAGTGTGGCCTATGTTGAATAAAGCAGAAAGGACCTGGCGAAGGATATTCACCGTCTAGCTCGGTTAAGGGTGCAGTTAGTTGATTCAGCTAAAGGTGTAGTGGTAATGCAAAGTGGGTCAGATTCTTCGTTGGTTGTTGAAGTTAAGTCCAAACAAGATGAAGATCCCATCTTACATAAGCTTAAGGAAGCAGTTCTCAGAAATGAAGTTGAGGCTTTCTCCAAAGGGAGAGATGGTGTGCTCCGTTACCAGGGCAAATTTTGTGTACCGGACGTCGGTGATTTGAGACAGCAGATACTGTCTAAAGCACACAGTTCGAGATATTCCATCCACCATGGTGCCATTAATATGACCATGATCTTCGAGATATTTATTGGTGGAACGACATGAAAAGAGACATCGTTGAATTTGTAGCTAAGTGCCCGAATTGCCAGCAAGTCAAAGTAGAACACTAGAGACCAGGAGGTATGACTCAGGATATCAACATACCCACATGGAAGTGCGAAGAAGTAAATATGGATTTTATTACCGGTCTACCTTGGACTCATCGGCAGCATGATTTAACCTAGGTTATAGTAGATCGGATGACTAAGTCAGCACATTTCCTCCCAGTTAAAACTACAGATTCAGCTGAGGACTATGCTAGGCTTTATGTCCGGAAGTTGTTCAGACTTCATGGGGTTCCCTTATCCATTATCTCAAACATAGGTACCCAGTTCACCTCTCACTTTTGGAAGTCCTTTCAGAAGGGACTCGGTACCCAGGTCAAGCTTAGCACAGCTTTTCACCCACAATCAGATGGACAAGCTGAGAGGACTATTCAGACTCTAGAAGATATGTTGAGGGCGTGCGTGATCGATTTCAAGGGAAGTTGGAATGATCACTTGCCTCTCATCGAAATTCCGGACAACAACAGCTACCACTCCAATATCCAAATGGCCCTATTTGAGGCATTGTATAGTAGGAGGTGCATATCTCCTATCGGGTGGTTTGAGGTTGGTGAAGCTACTTTAATCGAACAAGATTTGGCTCATGAAGCTATGAAAAAGGTACAACTCATCAAAGAAAGATTGAAAATAGCTCAGAGCCATCAGAAATCTTATGCTGATGTGAGGAGAAGAGAATTAGAGTTTGTAGTGAATGACTGGGTTTATCTGAAAATTTCACCCATGAATGGGGTGATGACATTTCAAAAGAAAGGAAAGCTCAGTCTGACATATGTGGTACCCTACAGAATTCTGAGGTGAATCGGCAATGTGGCCTATGAGTTGGAACTACCTCCAGAGTTAGAAGTCGTGCACCTAGTCTTCCATGTGTCACTATTAAGGAAGTGCATTGGTGATCCAACTGTAGTGGTGACACTTGACAGTGTGGAAATAAAAGATAGTCTCTCTTATGAAGACGTCCCGGTTCAAATCCTTGACCGTCTGATTCGTAAGCTGAGAAATAAGGAAGTCGCTTCGTAGAAAGTTTTGTGGAGGAATCAGCTAGTTGAGGGAGCCATATGGGAAGCAGAGGCTGACATGATGGCCAGATACCCTCACTTATTCCCTTCCATTTCATTTCTAGTATCAGGTACTAAATTCCTACTCAGTACTATATTTAGTTCCATACTCAACAACTCTATTTAGATTTTTTATGTGCATTTCAATTGCATCAGCTCTGTTAGTACGGTTAAGTAAGTTCAGAGACTGTTACTCCTTCAGAAACCAGCTCATAATCTTAGTCTAGAAATCTCAGTTCTTCCTAGTTTTACCGCAGTTTTAGTCTTCATTCAAAGGTGAATGATCCCAAGGGGGAGATATTGTAACACCCCAAAACATTCTTAGACCATACTTAGACATGTGTAGAAAAATGCAGTAGAAAAACTAGAAAAAAAATTCTCAGAACGACTAAGACAACAAGTCGTGGTCAACTCCAACGACTCATTGTGTCAATCGTGGTCACCAGGTGTTGGCCACTTAGGAACCAACGAAACAATTTACGATCCGTTGTAAGAAAAATGAGTTGTCTTGTCATTCCTGGTTTCCCCCAATCAAAAAATCCTTCCCAGGACCCCATGACTCAACCAACTAGTCGTTGTTAGAAACAACGACCCATTGTGAGAGTTGTCGGGTGAAGTCTTTAAAATTCCCCTTCCTGTGAAGACGAGAGGAAACAATGACTCATTGTTTCCCCTAATGAGTCGTTTTCAGCATCATGTTTCAACTTAGGCTTTTTCAAAAAACTTTGCCAGTGAACCTAACTACTAGACACGATGACCCGTTGGTCCAACCAATGAGTCGTTGTGTCACCCATTGCTTTGCCTTCCAGTTTTCCTTGCCTAGTGGCCACGGGAGGAACCAACGACCTGTTGGTTGATCTAATTAGTCATGGTGACCCCTGTTGCTAGGTCCAGTGACTTCTAGTCCCAGGAAGTGCAACCAACGGGAGGTCCCAACGGGTTGTGGTCTCAACCAATGACTCATTGAGTGACCCGTTGCGACCCTGTCGACCAAATTTCATATTTAAATCCCAGGGGTACTTTTGAAATTTTTCACCCACTTAGTCGCTAAACTACATCATTTTCGATTTAAGCAGGGGTTTTAGAGGGGGAAACCGATGGTTTTCTCTTATTTTTCCTCATCTCTCATCAGTTAAGCATAAAGTCTCTTCAGAAAGGTTCAGAGATAAGTTAGGGTGATTGATTCTTCTCAGATTGTTTCAAGGATTTATCTTTCGTATTTCCTTCTCAAGGTATGTGGAAATTCAGCAAGGGAATAGTTCTTCCCTTGTGTCCCCAAAATCCTTCTTTATTTTTTTTCTATCAGTTTTACCCTGAGACTTTCGAATGTGATGAAATTATTTGTCAGAACTCATTCAAATCATGTGGAATATCATTTATGTTAAGTGTTGATGTTTATCCTCCAGTTTGTGACTATGATGTTTCTTGTTCCTATAACGTGAAATATAACCCTAGTCTTGAATACAAAAAACCAAAATCTTGCAATAGTGTTTACACATCGAAATTGTGCTTGATTCTATCAGTGTTGCGGACTCCCAGGTTGTTAATTGTATTGAAAACCAGCCAGACTATTTACAGTTCAGTTTCAGTCAGAATGTTAGAATATCTAGTGTTAGTCAAAAATATCAACTGATCAGTTTTACCATAGAAATTCTCGAGGTGTCAATAGTACCTCCTAGTTAGCAGAATTATACTTAGTATCAGTTTTAGTGGTCCGTTAGGCGATCATGAAACTTTCAGATAAGAAGCTCTGACCAGCCTTAGGAGCCCAGTTTCAGATTACAGTTTGTTCTTAGAAGGTTACGATGTTTTCAGATAAGTAGTTCTGACCAATCTTAGAACCTAGATACCGAATTCGGTCCAATAAGACTCTTAGGGTGCTTCCAGATAGGCATTCCTGACTTAGTCTTAGGCCCTAATTTCGAGCTATCACTTAGTAGTCACTCTAGAAATATCTAGTGGAAGCAGGACTTAGCACCGAGCTAACTGGGGTTCTAAGGCACCTAGGTTTCCAGAACTATGCTGCCACCATAGGTTATAGTTTTATTGGCCACACGGCCCCAGATTTGGGTTCACCCAGTTCATGCCTCTATACCTTGGCATGGTATATTT
This sequence comes from Datura stramonium, assembly GCA_018107945.1. Taxonomy (NCBI): domain Eukaryota; kingdom Viridiplantae; phylum Streptophyta; class Magnoliopsida; order Solanales; family Solanaceae; genus Datura; species Datura stramonium. Next base: position 89,283 of record JACEIK010004176.1, on the reverse strand, counting down.
GGTCCTACTGATGGGGTTTATACATCGGACTCCACGTCTAGCTCACGTGGTTATATATCGGTTATAAACTCTACCACTAGTCAACTTAGTTCAGTCTCAGGTTAGTTAGTTCAAATCAGTTCAGTACGTATCTCAGACTCAGTATTTTAGACTTAGGGCATGTCTTTGACCATCAAAAAGGGTCATCTTGACCATCTCAAGGGATCCAGATGTTTCAGTTCAGTACTTCAGTTGGTCATTGCATGTCATTTAAGTTTAGTTATTTACACTCAGAATTATGTTTTCCCCTGCTTACTCAGTACATTCAAAGTACTGACACATACATCCTATGTTGTATCATTTTATTATACAGCCGCAGGTTCTCAGTCTCAGCACCATTAGCCGACCTCGCTCAAACTTTTCTAGAGGCATAAGTGGTGAGTCCTCATCCTTCGAGGACGAAGATCATTTCATTCGGTTATATCTTCCTTATTTAGACTTGGAGTTAGCTTGGGGCCTGTCCCAGCAACTCATCAGATGTAGTGGCTTTATGAAAAAGAGTTGTTATTTTCCAAACTTGTAGTTTTGATCAAATGTTTTAAGCTTTATGATTCATATTTATTCTCATAAATGCTTTATATTTTACTTTAAATATTCCTCTATTTGTATATTTACTCAGAATGCCAGTGTATGATAGACATGGGGTTAACTTGGGGTTACTTATAACTCCAAGTATCGTGTCTCGTCTAGGATGTAGACTCGGGGCGTGACATTTACCCGGCGGGGTTCCGGTACATGAGCGAATTTTCAAGAAATAACTCCATAGAAATGCTTCTGTAGGCCTAGGACTTGTTACCTAAATTAATTTGCGTTTGGATGGAGTTTGATGGCGTAATTTGACGACAAGCATGTGAAATTGTCGCCCACTCTTATTTCTCTGTTGAAGAAGATGTGTGAAATGATTAAATGTAACTTAGAGGTCTATTTATATATATAATTAGGAAAAGGAAAGGGGGCGCTACATGCCACCCATCGCGCCAGACAAGGGTAAGCGGCGCGCCAGCCGTAGTGCCAGCCAAGTGTGTGTGATGTGCCACTCAAGGCGTCGGGCTGGCACTCGCAGCGTGGTGCCCAATTTGCCTAGCCTCCGACCTCGGCCTCCTACTCACCCAATGCCGTGTCCGTGTGTTCATTCCCCGATCCTTTTTTCATATGCATCGTACTCCTAAAGCTCTCAACATACATACGCACGCATCGGTTAATCGATAGAAACTCACGGGGTGTAACATCATCCCCCCATTAGGAACATTCATCCTCGAATGTAATATCAAGCTCAAGAGGCTAAACTCTTTTAACCATGGCTAGAAAAGTTTCAGCGGAGTCTCCTCAATAATATGGGTTATCCCCAAATCTGAAACGCAGAAAAGTCCAACACAAGCGTCTCAATGGACACTACTTGCAACTGAATCATAGCTCTACTACATAATTACAAACAACTGTACAAAATAATAGCAACAAAATAAGGTGTACAACATCTGAAACTATCTTGCCTTCACTTAAATTTTCTAAGTCTGTATACTGTCATCGTAGAGTCCAGAACAACTGAAACTATCTAGACTCCACATCATTCATAGTGTTTTAATTCATTTCTGCTATACTTCCCCACCCCCCGATACTCTAATAAGCTACAACTCTGGTTCTTAAGATGGCTCCTATAACTATTGGAGTCTCTCCGTGGAACGATACTTCTGTACCCTGGGTATCCCCAATTGGATTAGTATGGGACAAGGTCTTCTACGCACTTGCGTAGTGTTCTTAAACAGATCCTATCCCAGAAGGCAACTCTATCTCATAGGTCACTTGGCCAATCTCCTGGAGGATCCAGTATAGCTTAATGAGTCTAGGGATGGATTTGCCCTGCTTGTCAGATATCATGACGCCCCTTATTGGAGAAATTTTTAGGAATGGCCAGTCATTGCTTCAATTCCTAACTTTTCCATACACTAGAATGATACTTTCAGTGACCTCGGGCTGCCGGTACATATTTTTGAATTAATTAACTGTTTCCCTCTGACTGATGCAGCATGCTCGGTTCAATTATCCCTGTCTTACCAGTTTCAGGCTGTCATATAGGGAACCTACATTTCCACCCTTAAGACCTTCCCGGGCGTCTGAGTCGTGTGCTCTACTTAGTCACTGTCTGGGGATAGGAAGCTGTACTTAAATTAACTTGTGTCCGAATCTACTCTGACAGCTTTTCCAAAGCCTAGTTGTAAGTTGTGGTCTTTGTAAAAATTTAATAAATATTGAGACATCATATTGTCGACATAGTTCTTTAATATTAAATCCAACATAATCTTTAACTGAAACATAGTTCTCATCGGCAAGAAAATATTTAATCGCATTGGTCTTTCGATACTAACTCGACTAGGATTGAATTTTCCCCTAGTACGGGTTAATCTTGCAGCTATAATCATATTTTCTATTTCCCATATCCATGCAGGCATGGCTATTTACTGAATTGTCCTACCCAGTTTCTAATTTCTAACCTCACTTGCTGGCCATTGGAGCTTTATTCCACGACTTGATAATATCTTTCTTCTTCCTGGTCCAACAATATATCTCTTTTATAACCTAACACATTTTCATCAAACACGGGAAGGGGGATAATGAACATGGTATCCCTTGCCACTATATATTGACAAAGCCCAGCCATAATTAGAATATAAAGTCGACCTCTGGTCTCAAAGGCCGATGACTCCTTTTGCTGGGCCTTATCTCCGACTACACTAAGCTAGGGTCTCCATACCATCACTCCTTTGCCTCCACAATTAGTGGGGACATTGCAGTATTCTAGGTTACAACCTCACTATCTTTTAAGTGTCAGCCTGTTGCTTATTTCTCAACATTTAGGGGTGATTCAAAGCTCTATCAGCCCGCTACCACCTAGAGGTGGTTCTATTTTCCCCTCAAGTTCAACGCTCAAGCCTTTCTCTTACTTCGATAAGCTTAAAATCGGGGTTCGTGCTCCACTCACCTCACTAGCAGGAATATTACCGGCTAAGTCTACCAACTTGTATCGCTTTTACCCACACTCGGGCCAATTTTATTCATATAATCTCTCTGTCCTTTGACACAAAAACTATGGTAATGGCCATTATTCTTTGGGTACTCACTACCGTATCTAGCACACTGCGATGGAATCAGCCTATTCCTGACTTGGGCTGTAGTACTTCTTGGGGTTTATTGCTCGTGGGCTCTCACACGTACTTAGGTGCTACTAGCAATCTTATCTGCCCTCCTAATTTACTATAATAAGGGTCTAAGTAACACTGTAAACACTAGGGTCTTAACCACTCCCTAACCCTTTTCGGGAATAAATGGTTCTACCCTTTCTTTACTATTCACTCTAGGCAGCATGGCATTAATACTTACTCTTTCTGTTGTACTGAAAGAACAAGTTGGTAGGTGGAAAAATGACCCCATCATTCTATAACAGGGCTAAGGTGCGAAATTCAACAAACTCTATAAGCTAGAGGTACAACCTTCAATCCTTCGCATATTTCAGATAACCCAACATTAACTACCGCCCCTGTCTAATTCTAAACATCTAATAGGTAAGCCAAATCATATATATACTATACTCCTTACCACTATTTTTTGGCAGAAGAAGGAACTGGGGATGATGTTGGCATATCTATTATCTTATTAAATTCCTGGTGCCTCGAGAAGATGCTGGGGAATTAAAAGACGTCTGCCTTTGACCTTAGGCCAACTGTCCCTACCCCAATTGTGGAACCTCAATGGTACCTTCTCCTGCTGCTGCAGCTGACATGCAACTAACTGAAGTCTGTCCCATATCAAACATTATTTCGAACAGACATATCAATGAAAGCTTAGGGACTCATCCCTATACAACTCAGCTCTATAGGAGGATTTGAGAAGGAGGGGTAACCATACTATCATGCCTTGTATTCTCCTGCTTATAAAATTTGGTGCACAACACATTTATAAACAAGACTCTACTAGAAACGGCTAGAAGACTTCCTAGGATATGCCCTGCTCTGATACAAAGTTTTTCACGCCCCACCTTGGGAGGCATGACTAGCACCTAATTCCATACAAGAATCTGGGCTGCCATGGCTGGGCATAGGCACCTTTGGTGCCTACTAACGACTCAAAATTAAAAAAACAAACTACTATATCTCAGCTATAAACACAGCCTTAGGCCGACAAGGCCGCGCAACACTTGTAAAAAAAAATAGCTAATCCAGCAAACATAACATTAATAGGGACCCTATGTGGGCCGACAAGATCGTCATGTTGTCTAGTTATAACGGAAAGGAAAATAAGAAGCTATACTAGGCCCCATAGGACCAACGCCTAAAATAAGACATACATGGGCCCCACACAACCAATAACAACCAACTAATTGAATACTATCGTCTGCAAGCCTCTAGGAGTGAAGATATTGGTCGGGATAGGGCCTTAGCCTACCCAAATATTGTACAAATAAAAGATAGATAACTCTCTACAACCTGCCAACTCCGAATGAAAGGAGTTGGCCAAACTCTGATCCTGAATAGCTATTAGGAGGTCTCACAATCTATTTGTCTAAACCTGCAGGCAAGTATGCAGCGCCCAATAGTTGGGCGTTAGTACAATATGTACCGAATATGTAAGACAATAAATAAGGCTGAATATAAAATGATAAAGAACTGAAAATAAATAGCAAGAAGGGGCAGAAGATAACCTATAATCTTTCTTATCCATAACCTACATCTAGTAACTCGCTACATGTAGCACCCCAAAACTTTCATAGACAAAAACACAGACTCAACGGAAAAAAAACCCAAAATTTTACCTCAGATGACCCAAACAATGAACAATTGGTGGCGCCGATTGACCATTCTAAGGGTCGTGGTTTTCCCAGCAGGTGCTTCCCCCCAGAAACAACGAGTCGTTGGTAGCTCCAACGACCCATTAGGGCCAGTCGTAGTTGGAATTCAAGTGAAGGGCGAAAAGGTTCCCTAAAGAAACGAGCGGAGTCAACGACTTATGATTACCACCAAGGCCCCATTATTTCCACCCATTGCTAAGCTCTAGGACCAAGCAGTTTCGACCACAAGCTAATACAATGACCCATTTGTTCGTCCAATGAGTCATGGTAACCTCCCGTGGTCCAATTCCAGTAAGCCCAATTTTTGGGCACAGTACCAATGGATGATTCCAACGGGTCGTGGTTTCGACCAACAGCCATTGTGTGGCCCGTCGTTTAGTGTCGGCCATTTTTCAGTTTTGTCTTCCAGGGGTACGTTGGTAATTTCCCCATTTTTAATGCTTAAACCCCATCATTTTGGGTTTGTATAGGCGGGAGTTAAAGGGGTAGAATGACCTTTTCCCCTTCATTCCACTCTTCCATAAAAGTCTAAGCGTTGAACGTAGTCAGAAAGCACAGAGCAGGAAGCAAGGGTTCAATTTTTCTTCTAAAAATTTCTCAGAGATTTTCTTTTGCCAAAATTTCTTCTTCAAGTATGTGGGAATTCAATATGGAAATAGTTCTTCCCATGTGTCCCCAAAATTCTCCCTAATTTCTTTATCAGTTCTAGCCCTGCAGATTATCGAATGTTAAGAAATTCTTAGTGATGCTTCATTTAATTCATGTGGAATAATGTTTTATAATTATAGATATTTTCCACCAGTTTGTGACAGTATTGATGCTTATCCCTGTACAGTAAATTTAGCCCTAGTCTTGGAAGGTAGACAAGACTAGAATCTTGCTATAGCGATTAAACCTTGAAATTTTCCTGATTTTATCAGTGTTGGGGATTTCCATATTATTTGTATATATTGAATTCTCAGTTAGATACATGTTAGCCTAGTTTCAGTGAAGATGATAGAATATTCAGTGTCAGTCAGAAATGTCATCTTATTAGTTTGACTACAGATATCCCGAAGTGTCAGTAATGCCTCCCAGTTATCAGAAATAGTCTCAGTATCAGTTCTAGTGGTTCTTTAGGCGGTCATTACACATTAAGATAAGAATCTCTAACCATCCTTAGGACCCAAGCTTCAGATTACAGTTTTTACTTTAGACGGTTACAACGCTTCTAAATAAGAAGCTCTAACCGGTCTCTGAACCCAGTTAAAAAATCTGGTCTGATAAGACACTCTGGATGCTTCCAAAGAAGGATTCCTAACTAGTCTTGGGCCCCAGTTTTATGATATTAGATTAGTAGACCGTCTAAAAATATCCAGTGGGAGTAGGTCTTAGCACCAAGCAGATTGGGGTTCTAGCATACCCAGGTTCCCGAAACTTCATTGCCACCGTAGGTTATAGTTTTATTGGCCTCACGGCTCCAAACTCTTATGATCACCAGTTCATGCCTCTATACCCTGGCAAGGTATATTAGGTCCTACCGATAGGGAGTGTACATCGGAATCCACGTCTAGCTCAGATGGTTATATGTCGGTTATAGACTCTTCCACTAGTCAGTTCAGTCTCAATTTAACTCAGTTCAGCTCAATCTTAGCTTAGCTTAGTTCAGAACAGATTCAGACTACTTATTACAGTTTTGAGTTCAGTATAGTCTTCTAGACCAGTATCTCAGTTTCAGATCAAGTCTTTGACCATCAGATAGGGTCATTTAGACCACCTCAGTTTGCTCCAGTTATTTCAGTCTCAACTATTTTAGTTGGACATTGCATGTCTGTTTAATATAGTTACTTATTCCATTGTGTTATGCTTTCTCTCACTTACTTAGTACATTTAAAGTACTGACACATACTTTTATGTTGTATCGTTTTATGATACAGCTGCAGGATCTCAGTCTCAACCTCGCTAGCCGATCACTCTCAAAAGACTTCAGCTGTCATATTTGGTGAGTCCTCATCTTTCGAGGACGAAGAATATTTTACTCAGTTTTGCTTTCTTTTATTGAGATTTGGAGTTAGCTGGGTGATCACGGGAAATAATATAGGTCCCGTGATACGCTTTACAACTTAAATGAGTCGTGTTTTCTAAGCTATTTGATACATTTTCATGTGATTTTATAT
>JACEIK010004176.1:44047-58079 GCA_018107945.1 Datura stramonium | reverse complement strand
TTCGCTTCGGATTTCCCGACTAACTGGCGTAGCTCGGTCAGTACTTCTGCTATTTCTCCCAACTGCATTCATATATATGTCAATTAGAACTAAATACATTGATATCCTGAAAGAAAATATCACTTTCAATATATATATAGCCCAAACTTTGGCTTATCGAAAAATGATCGAAAACTCGTTATTTTTCAAAAGTCTAGAAGGAAGAAATACTCACTTTAGGGCTAGGAGTACGTTGACACTAATTTGGAGCAATTCCACTTATCTTAGCTCGGTAGAACGATGATGCGCCGGCCGAATTTCACGAAACTAAACCCGTAGGAATGCTCCTTGCTGCTTAATACCTCGGTATCTAGGATTAATTCGAGTTTGGACCGAGTTTGGCGGCGTAATCGAATGAGAAATGGATAGGGTTGTTCGTTTCTCCTTCTCTCTGGTTTACTCTCTATTCTTACTGGAAATTATAAGTTAAATAAAGCAAAAACCGAAGTTTGGAGGCTTTTATACTTGGGGCTGCACCTCACCTCCGTTATACACTGTGTATCGCAGAGCCTAGCCTCCGTGACACTCTGGCCATCACGGAGGAGGTATGCCAGCCTCCTCTTGTGATGGTTCGACGTGTCATTTATCCGGTCTTTTCCCAGGCCTTTCCTATCATGTATGGCATTCAAAAACTCTTAACCAACATGCGAATAGTCCATCTATATGTTGAGAATTTACGGGGTGTAACAGTACTCTTAAGAAAGTCGACGACCAATCTATCATTGAGATCAATCACTACCACAATTAACTAAATTATTATGCCAAATTCAACTCAAATTAAGTCTTATGGGAAAGAACCACGGCTAAAAAAACCCGAAAGGAATCTAACATCAACAAAAAGAAAATAATAACTACATCTAAACTAACTACAAAATTGGAAACATAGTTATACACAACATATCACAATCATACCAAACTCATCAAAAATCATTGTTCAATACAAAGTAAGAGAAACAATCATTACAAGCCAGAAATACCCCACACCCTTAACTTAAAAAATGTGCATTATCCCCACTGCATGAAATAGTGATAAATAGAGGTGACAAAGACTCCGTGTGGTGCTCATGCACCCTATTTTGATCCACGATGAAAAATAGTAGAGATGTCCCCTGAGGTAGTAGGAATGCCAGCAGCTGAAGTTCTTGCCTCTCTATTAATATAAGGCCTAATCCGCTGATAAGCTAGGGACTCAACTTTGCAGCCCCTAACTCTGCAACCTAGATGGATCCATATCTAGGTCCTCCTCCTCCCTTAATGGCATCTTGCCTAGCGCTAAGAGAGGAGTGGGACCTCTGGATGATGATTGATTAGGGAAGGAGCTCTAGCTGATGTAGCTCTGGTAGGTGATGCTATGGTTAGTGCAACTCTAAGAATTGACTCCAATAGACTCAAAAGGTTTCGAGTAGCATCAACAGCCAGCAAGTTAATCTCAATGCTCTCTACTGAAGGTCCTCTAGCCCGCAGCTCTATCGCAGCCGCTCTGGTCTCATATAAGTCAGCTATCAGGCGTAGCATTTCCTAGATTGCTCCAACTATGTCACTTTGGCCTCAATGAAATCAAGCCTTTCCAGCACTATCTATTGAGTGACACATAGTGAGTCCTGCAGTGGCTACAACGTATTCTCAATGGCCTTAGCTATAAATGTCGGCAATGCATCAATCAACCTGTCCTGTTGTATCTCCTCTCTATCCAATCAAGCCACTATGCTCACAAAATTCTCCTGCGTAAGAAGTACAGTCCTAGATGTGGTCAAGGTCCTGCTAGGACTAGCAAAAGATATAGCTGGAACTGCAATGGAGGAACCTTCTCCTTGAGGAATGGGCTCAGCTAGGAGTGCCTCTATGGTGGCTCGCGATGGAGGCATGGTAATACTCTAAGAGACCTTGGGATAGAGCCCCTCAATATTTAGCACACCCTCAACTAACACTGGAGCACTAAGGTATAGGGGGATGGTAATTAGGGTTTCATCCCTCATCTTGGTGATGTCTATCACTTATTCTGGATCTTTGTAAATGTCCTCCCTTAATAGTGCGAACCGTACCTTATTTTATCTATTGCTTATTTTTCTGATTTCATGTTAACCCGATTCCATATTCTGATAAATTGTTGAATGATCATAGGTAATGACACTCAAGAGAGCTATACCTAGAGAAGGAAAGACAAATACACCAAAGAAGTTCCGAATTAGGGACAAGGATTAGGAAAAGTACTTACCTCCAAGCAATCAAAGGACCACAGCTCAGGTAGTAGAGGTTTCACCCATCCCCTCAACTCAAGTGGCATCTATAGAGTCACTGTCTCTGGGATCCACATCCCAGTTCAGTGTGGACCATGGTTAGGCCTAAGCCAGTGGGGAACAAATTGACATTTTCTCCTATGAGTCCTCTAAGGAGGAATCGTCTAGACAAACTTTCTCTCCCTCAGCAACTTCCAGAGATGAGACAAAATAAGGGAAGGATATGTACAGGCTGAGATGGGCCATCTAGGGCGCCAGGTACTAGTACTTGTAGGGGCGACAGCCCTTAAATGGAAAGCCTCACATTGGCATTACTGAGGAGTGCACCATTAGCTCCAATAAATTAGAGCTATACCCTAACATTATGGAGTAGCTCTAATACCAGCACTGGGAGTTCTTATTCTGCCCGGTAGGACAGTACATTAAAACATTGGTCCGAGAGTTTTATATAGTATATAGGGTGATCCTCTTATGGTCGAACCTAATGTTGAGGATACAGATAGAGCTACTGATGTCAATTTTAAACAAAGAAGTGTCGGTTAACATCAACTCAGAGGCAATCAACTGATACTATTTTTGGGGATGATTTTGAGGTGGTGAACACCACTGCTTATGATGAGATAGCCTCTCTAGGCCATCGAGCTAGAGGATGGATGGTCAGAGTGATAGCTAGAAGTATCATAGTTTGGGCTTCTCTTGAGACAGCCGACATATTCAAGAGAGAGTTATAGCTTCTGGAAAAATTCTGGTAAAATGTGGTATGCATTCGGATATTACCAACAAAGACCAACAAACTACAACTAGAACACACTCTAGTTATGGCATCTATAGTGGCCAAGAAAAGGATAGATATTGGCTAAATGTTGTGTTTGGAGATAAAAGATAGGGCCATCCAGACTGCCACCACCCTACCATTCCCGTTCTTGGTTACAGCACTATGTTAGAGGGAAGGTGCGTCAATTCTGCCAAGGGAGGATTTATTTACTAATGCTCGCCAGGTGACTAATATCACCGAGATGCGAGATGACACTATGGTCACCTCAGTGATCCTCCCTACCTCTATCCTATGGAGTGGGTCCACTACTGAGAGTTAGCGTATTCTATTTGAGGAGCCTACATTACCGCCCACAGTTGAGTCGAACAGAGCAGCAGCAGATCCAGCTTCTCATGGGGCATGGACTACCCCAGCCACTGTTGCATCCATACTAGCTGCACCACTTAGATCATTACTAATCTTTAGAGATTCTTGCCTAGTCTAGCCTCAACACTTGACAGAGAGGAGCGGAAACTTTCCAGGTTGATAGAGGACCTACGACCTTTGTGGCCACTATTGTTGAGCGTACTCTTCAGCTGCTCTAGGACACCATTAGGAGCTCTCATGAGGTCTTGAGCTCCCGCTTAGAGGCTATGGATGTCAAATAGAGCCATCTCGGGAGAGGTGCTACTCCATTTGACATATTGAGCCTCCGAGCTAATTTAGCAGAAACTAGAGCTATCTTCTTAGACTTACAGATGTGAGAGAGGCAACCAAAGAAGGTCCAGATATCGTTGGTGGATCAGACACCGCCCATTGTGAGTATTATGGATTTTATTCCCTATATGATTCCAGTTCTCCCAGATCAAGCTCGGTCCATTCTACCATCAGTCCCAGTCCCCAGGGACACCATGACCATCACTCCACAGGAGCATATTCTTGCTCAGACTCAGGCTCAGACAGTTGCTCCTACCCTTCCATTAGATAAGAGCAAGTGTTAAGCATAGGAGGCACTATTACCTACTCCAGATATTCTCCTAGCTTGAGGAGGAGGCACTTAGGAGGGTGATAGAGGTTTCACACATTCTCCTTCGAGGCCTCACTCATTATATAGAGGCCATCCCATCAGTACCACCTCAGGATGACCTTGATAGAGTGATCTGAGCTACTACAGGGAGTTTTTGCCACTTTCACTCTTTCATTTTATTTTGTATGTGCATTGAGGGCACTATATCATTTTTAGGATGGGGTGGACATTATTTGGCCCTGTGTGGCAATGGCTTGTATGATGCTTGATATGAAAACTCTTATTTGTATGATATGATGCTTTTGAATAAGTTTATGATTTTGTGTGATGTTAATCCATTCTATCTTATTAATGACATATTAGAATTAAATAGAAAATTGAGTGGAATCTACTAAAGTCTAAAACAATCTTTTAAGGGAAAAACAATAAAAATATGATAAATACAAGAGTTTTAAACAACACTGATAGTAATAATCTAAAACTGATACTACGTTGTTTGAAAACTTCTACTAACATATGAGTTATTGCGACAAGCCCCCAGCTAACTCTAAAGTCTGAAAACTAGAAATAATACTACTAAAATAGAAAGAACTGTTCCGGTGCTTGGAAGATAAGGACTCACCAATAGAATATTATTGCACTGAATCTAAAGGAGAGATTAACCACATTGCTGAGCCTGAGTGTCTGAGCCTATATCATAAGATGATATAATATAGGAGTATACGTCAGTACTTTGAATGTACTGAATATGTGAAGCTATGCAATTTAAGACATAAACATACTGATAAAGACCTTATGAATAAAAATGTTGAAGTAATATGAATGACCCTATCTAAAAGTACAAATGCCCTGAATGACCTGAAATCTGAAAATACAGTCAAGCTAGTAAAAACATATTAAGGGCCATATACATATTATGAGATCTGAGAATGGACTATTGTGTGGGAGATCTTGTTAATCGAAATATAACCACATGAGCTAAACGTGGAGTTTGATGTATACACCGCATCGATAGGACCCAATATACATTGTCAGGGTATAAAGGCATGGCTATGTGAGCACTAACTAATGCCTATTTGGCTAAAGACTTACGGTGGCACATAGTTTAGGGGACTTGGGTGCCCTAGAACCCCGGTCCGCACGGCCCTAAGTACTACTCCCAACTAAACTCATTAGTATAAATAACTAAACTGATTAGCTCAAACTGGTGTCTTAAGGCTAAATCTAAACTACTTATCTGGAAGTGTCCTAAGAGTCTAAACGACCTAGTTGCTGAAATGCTGAAATGCTGCTACTACTAACATTACTAATACTACTGAGAATATTGACTATGCTAATAGTACTGTAAAGCATGGTTACGTAAATCATGAGAAAATCATATATATATATATATATACACACACTCTAAAAAATCATACTATTTTCAAAACATTGCTATTCCATTAAATGAAATATCAAAATCATGCAAGAATCAAGAATCTTGATAGAAATTTTACAAGTTGATGTTAACATCCAAATATAGCATCTTACTAGTCATGAAAACTCTAAAAGATTAAGAAGATAGGGAATTTCAACAACTAGAAGAAACCCTAGGCCATGTTTCTAGAAAGCTTGAAAAAACTAGGGTTCACTAGTTATTTTGGGGCACAAGGATGGAAGGAATATCCTTGATAACTCCCTATGTAGAAGAATTCCCAGAGAAAACACTTGAAATCCTGAGAAGAAAGTTGAAGCCCTAGTTCTTTCCTTGAAATTCCTGTTTGAGCTTTTACGGTGAAGTTTTGAGAGATTAGGAAGGAATGAGAATAGAGGTTCGATTAGTCCCCTAAATTAACCTTTAATAGATCCCAATATGACATAGTTTAGGAATTAAAATAGTGAAAAATTATGAAAATACCCCTGGAGTAATGTCTGGAAAACTATCCGTCCAGACCCAATGGGTCACACGATGAGTCGTTACTAGTGACCACAACTTGTTGGGACCAGTCGTTGGTCCTAGGTATGAAACTCCAATTTATAGACTTCAACACTCATTAAAGGACATGAAGGGTTATCAAATTCGGTTATCGTCACTAAAACAATTTTTGAAAAATTTCTAAGCTTTTCCCAATGGTTAGACAGAATGACCCTTTATATGATACAATGGATCACTTTTTCCACCCATGGTCACTGGAGTGATCTTGAATAATTTTTGTATTTCATCTAACGGCTCATTAGGATGAGTCATTACATCTTGCAAGAGTCATTCTAAGTCTCCTTAAAATCTGGAGGAAGAAAGACCTAATGCTGATGACGACTATACTAACGGGTCGTTAGTTCTGACAACGGCTCATCTAACGAGTCGTTCTGGCAATTTGGAGACTTAGCCATGAATTCTGCAATGTCCTTCATGGCATTCCACTAATAGACTTCTCATAGATTACGGTACATCTTGGTGGCACCTGGGTGGATAGAGTACCTAGAGTTGTGAGCTTCCGTTAGTATCCGTTGCCTCAAATCATCTACCTCTAAAACACATAATTTGTCTTGATAATGAAGCACACTATCTTCCTCTTTGGAGAATGCTTCAACCTCCTTTTTGAGGACTTCTTCCTTTAACTTAAATAGGATTGGGTCCTCATCTTTCCTTGACTTAATCTCCACCATGAAAGAGGACTCTGCTGCATTTTGTACTATGACTCCAATCTCTTCTGAATCCACCAACCAGAATCCTAACTGGGCTAGCTTGTGAACATCTTTTGCCAGCTCCTTCTTATCATCCTCAACATTAGCAACACTCCCCATAGACAACCTACTAAGGGTATCATCCACTATATTGTCTTTTCCCGGGTGATATAACACGCTCATACCATAATCTATCAACAATTCTAACCACCTCCTCTGATGGATATTCAAATCCTTCCAGCTAAACACGTACTATAAGCTCTTGTGGTCAATGAAGAAATTCACGTGAACACTGTACAGATAGTGCCTCCATATTTTCAAGGCAAATACTACAGCCGTCAGCTCAAGATCATGAGTTCGATAGTTCCTTTCATGAACATTGAGCTGTCTGGAGGCATATGCTCTCACTTTGCCATGTTGCATCAGAACACACCCAAGGACAATTGTTGAGGCATCACAATAAATAATAAATCTATCTGAACCTTATAGCATACATCATGATAACGCTCAAATAACACCCCTGAAGAAGTATAACACGGACGTTGTCAATAAAGAATCCAGCTAAGGTTGGGGTCGATCCCACAGGGAATATGGTCAAGATACAGACTAATGCTAGTATTCACATTTTCAATTCAATTATTTCCAAAAAAAAGGGGTTTTAAATCAATGAACAGTATTGTGAACTGGAGTCATGGCTAATATTTAGTGCAATTAACTAGGTCATATTATTACACTCGTGATCTATCCTAATACTTAGCCTGTAGAATTGATCAATTATGTTCATCTAAATGACTTATTCATACCTATTAGATGACTTTACTCAATCACCTGGTTAAGTCTCATGAGTGATTTCACTTTACCTTATCAATAGCTTCAACCTAACTTTCCTACGACAGCAGCTCAAGCTATTCAATGAAACTCAATTTCAAGGCATTGTTGTTCTTTTCTTTTCCTAATCTCTACTTCTCTAGGTTCAAGCAAGTAGAGAACTCGAGCTAGTCCTAATGTTGCACACCATTAAGAAACATTAAATATGAAGAAAAGAGCAATACATGCATTTTTATTAGTTTTGAATTACTTTGTGTTTACCCTAGTTTGTTATTTCATCATGGTTCCCATAAATCTAGTTGTGGAGGGTTTAGCTATTCATGATAGCAAGAATAAAATAAGATTTCAAAAAAGAAAACATAATTGAATACTTACAATATTAATGGAAGAAAAACCCATGAATCAATTGCACAATCAACTTGTCAAAAACCAAGAATAATAATGAACTTTGTAAAAGTATTCGAGTATTTGCTCTCCAAGAAGTTAGGAAACCCAAAAACTACAATTACAATTGAAAAGTGTCGGATTCTAATAAGAAAAATGACCTTAAAATATTTATACGATTAATGAAATCCTTTCCTAATTTAACAGGGATTTTGTTGTCGAGTCGTCCTACGAGTTGTAGCATGATACTACATGTCATAGGAAGCTTCCGTAATACCAGTCTATAGCTTCTATCTTCTCAGGTACTGGAGGTTGGTATGAATCGTATGATGATACTGTGAGTCATAGGAGCTTTTCGTGCCTTAAAATTCTGAAACTTGGCATCTCTAATATTTCTCGTAGGAGTCTTTGTTATGGTTTATACCATATTGGTACGACTCGTACAATCTTATCATTCCCCGAATCTGCCAAGTACCTAATTCTCAAAATCTTACCACGAGTCTGTCAATACGAATCGTACCTTTCCATCATCACTCGTGGCTTCCACTCATACCACTGGGTTCAGCAAATGTCCATCTTCTGTATCTCATGTTACAGACAGTCAGTACATCTCGTACCTATATGGTACAGCTCATACTGTCACTCGTAGGATGGATGTGTATTTGTGCACTTTTTCTGAAGTTATGCTACGGGTTTCAGGTATGGCTTGTACTAAGACCTGCAACAAGTCATTTTCTACTCTATTTCGTCTCCTTTTCCATAATCTAACTCTCATACCTGATTTCCCTAAAAACTAGGTAAAAGCACCTCATACCCGTATAAACACACCTAAGTACAAGCATTTTTCCTATGTTTTAAGCGTTGAAAGTGTCGTAAATCTGTGGCACATCAACACACTCAATTTAGAATTTTTGCACTTCCTCAGGCAATTAAAAACACTAATATAAACATGACGCTTAACTAAAACGTAAAACAGAAGACCTACTGCCAACAGCACCAAAATTTGCACACATGACCATTATAAAGTATTGACCCTATTTTCATTTTGACATTCAAAACCAGGAATGCTATGTATACATGAAAATACAACTCATGACATAAAAGGATCCAAAAATGGCATCAAACTATTAACAGATAACTGAGCTATCACTAAATGCTATTTACACAGACAACTGGCAGAATGCAATACAACCTATGTACCCTCACAACAAACAAAGTCCGAAACATTCCCAATGATATGTATATATGAAATCAGGACTATCAAGTAAAGCTCTCACTCTCACAAATAAGTTCCAAATACTGCACAAGCGATACCATAGGCGTGCCCTTATTTTCTCTACTCTGGCTTTTTCGACAGTTAGGTTAGGAACACTATAGGAATTTTATTGGCATGTAATATACACTTGGGGATGGGTGTGGTACATATGGACAATAGTGACTAACCCTCCTTGGCACTACACAACTCTTGGCTTCACTTTTAACGTTTTCCCCCTTCTTCTTTTTTTTCTCCCTTTCTCCAATTTATTCAGCTTTCAACTGGTGGGTCTGGTGTATTTTTCACTTTTTTAGTTCACACCACACCTCATCTTTCACTGACTAGATTTTTTTTTCTCCCCCACATCATCTATGCACCCCTCAATAGCCACCCTCAACTTAGGCATTTTGCCTGAGTTAAGGTTCACTATGTCCAAGGAGGGGTCAAGGCCAAAACAGGTTCATTATAAACAAAATAGAGAAGGTGAATGGGCTAATCAACAAAAAGGTCAACTTTAGGCTCAAACAAGGGATCAAGGGATTTATTTCATTTGGTCGGGAAATTTAAACTAAAAGTGGGCTAAATCAAAAACGGTCTATGATTCTATCCTAACCCACTATCCTACAATCTAAACAAAGATTAACCGGGAAAGTTCTGCATCATCTACATAGTGTTGATGTCACACCCCACCTTGGGAGGCATGACTGGCATCTAGTGCCACACTAGAATCTAGCTGACCTGACTAGGCCTATGCACATCTGGTGCAGGCCTGCAACTCAATTCAGGAAACAACGAGCTATATCTCGATTGTAAACACAACCTCCGGCCGACAAGGTCACATAGCCACCTGTAAAAGAAAACAGCTAACCATCAACAACAATAATAGAGAATTCTATGCGGGCCGACAAGACCACCATGATATCTAGTTATACCTTAAATGGAAATTAGATGCTATACTAGGCCCCATACGGCCAACACGTAAAATAAGATGTATATGGGCCCCACATGGCCAACAACAGCTAACTAACTGACAACTGTAGTCTGCAAGCCTCTAAGAATACAGATAGTGTTCGGGACAGGGCCCCGAACTATCCAAATGATTATACAAATAAAAGATGAATCTCTATCATCTAGCAACCTTGAATGAAAGGAGCTGGTCAAACTGCTGACTTTGAACGGCTGTTACTGAAGGCCCTAAACTCTGTCTGTCTAAACCTGTAGGCAAGTAATACAGCACTAAGAGGAGGGCATCAGTACAATATGTACCGAATATGTAAGGCAGTAAATAAGCTAATAAAGACTGGAAATAAACAGAAAGAGAAGAGTAGGAATATTAACCTGTAAGATTGCTTATTCGTAATTTGCATCTAACAAAATGCTACATGTACGTTAGCTAAGACTGTATGATTACACATTCATAAACTATAACTGGCAGGAAAGAATACAAACAAGAACCTAATCTGGCCCCCATAAGCCTAGAAGGTACAAACANTATAAAATCACATGAAAATGTATCAAATAGCTTAGAAAACACGACTCATTTAAGTTGTAAAGCGTATCACGGGACCTATATTATTTCCCGTGATCAGGCTTGTCTTAGTAACTCATCAGATGTAGTCGCTTTCAGACATAGATTTGTTGTTTCAAACTTGTAGATTTTTTTCAGATGTTTTTTTAAACTTTATGATTTAGCTTTATTTTCGTAAAAATTTTGTAGTTTTCTTTAAAGCTTCCACTATATTTATATTTTTACTCAGAATACCAGTGTATGATAGACCAGGGGTTGCCTTGGGGTAACTTGTGACTCTAAGTACCGTGTCCGGTCCAGGGTGTAAGCTCGGCGTGTAACAAGCTTTGTATCAGAGGATTAGGTTTAGAGTATCCTTAGATTTCTGAAAGCCGCATCGAGTAGAGTCCCTTTAATTGGTGTGAAGCATGTGACACTTATGACGGGGAGGCTAGAGATGTTATTAGGAACACTCCCTTTATTTCATACTCCTTATCGTGCGTTGAAAATTCAATTCCAGAATCATTCTCCTTACTCGAGCTTTATTTTGTTTCAGTGAATCATTCATCCTTGACGTGGTAACAGAAGAATGGTCGGTAATGCTTATCGACCTACTGGCCTCAGGATGACTCAATGTCTACCACAAAGTTCAGGGCGGCAATTTAGCTGCTCCCTCAAATTGTTACCAACCAAGTGAACCAGCAGGTTGTTCCAATCAACAATAATGGGTCAGCAGCAACTACCCGAGTGCGGGACTTCACTCAAATGAACCCTCGGGATTTTCACAGATCTATGGTGGGAAAGGATCCACAAGGATTTGTGCATGAGATTAAAAAGATCACCCGAATTATGGGTGCCAGTCCCTCAGAGAGTGATGAATTGGCTTCCTATTATCTGAAAGGGGTAGCCCAGGTTTGGTACGACAAGTGCAAGGAAGGGAGGCCAGGAAAAGAAGGACTGGTGGACTCGGAGGAGTTCACTACAGCCTTCCTTGCCAGATTCTTCCCTTGGGAGCTCAGGGAGGCAAAAGTAGTGGAGTTCATGAATCTGAGACAGGGAAATTGAATAGTAGAAGAATATGCTCTGGAGTTCAGCAGGTTTTCCTAATACGCTCCAGAGATAGTGGTCGAGCCAATGGCTCGCATGCTAAAATTTGTGAATGGAGTGTCAAACTTGGTCGTCAAGGAGTGCATGACTGCAATGCTTATCAAGGACATCGATCTCTCCAGCCTTATTGTCTATACCCAGCAGATTGAGGCAAAAAAGTTAAGGGACATAGAGTGTAAGAACAAGTGGGAAAGGACGGGCCAATCAGATTATGGCCACCAGAGGTCGAGCGGTAGTAACTGCCTACAGCAACAGCAACAGCAGAGGGCTCCAACACCCAGCTCAGCTAGTGCCCCAACCTTTTGTTCCCACCAAGATCAGAGGGGTGGAGAATCTGGCTCTTAGTCCCAGAGCTACAGTGTCGGCAACAAGTATCTAGCTTGCCCCAAGTGTGGCAAGAATCACCCAGGAGAGTGTCTTAAGGGTTGCGAGGGTTGTTTTAGTTGTGGACAACTTGGTCATCCGTTTAAGGAGTGTCTATCAACAGGATGGGGAAGGTCAAAATCCACCACCTCAGCAGCTTCTGTAGGCCGACCAGCTCAGCAGGCCAATACTTTAGATATGGATGGCAGCTAGCGCCAAAACCATTTTTAGGCATTGTCTTCTCGTCAGTATCAGGAGAGCTCACCTGATGTGGTCACGGGTACATTACATCTTTTCCACCTAGAGGTATATGCCCTACTAGATCCAGGAGTCACATTGTCGTTTGTGACTCCCTTCATAGTTGTCCAGTTTAATATTAGTCCAGAGATCCTCTTAGAATCATTTTCAGTCTCCACCTCAGTTGGCGAGTCAGTTAGAGCCAGCCAGGCGGGTAAAAACTACCCAGTCTCAGTCTTTAATAAAGTCATTCCAACTGACCTTGTAGAGTTAGACATGGTCGACTTTGACCTCATTCTTGGCATGGATTGGTACACTCGGTTATGCCTCAGTCGACTGAAGAACTAGGGTCGTCAGGTTTCAATTCCCTAATGTGGCAACTCTAGAATGGACAGGCAGTAGTTCAGCACCTAAGTGTAGGTTTATTTCTTACCTTAAGGCCTAGAAGCTTATTTTTAAGAGATGTATCTATCATCTAGTTCGGGTCAAAGATTCCGACTCTGAGACCCCAACTATCAAGTTAGTCCCTGTTGTCAGCAAATTTTCAGATGTATTCCCTCAAGATCTTCCCGGAGTTCTTCCTGAATGGGAAATCGACTTTGGTATAGACCTTCTCCTAGATACTCAGCCCATCTCCATCCCTCCTTATAGAATTGCTCCGGTTGAACTTAAGGAGTTGAAGGAGCAGCTAAAAGATCTTCTTGATAAGGGTTTTATCAGACCCAACATCTCTCCCTAGGGTGCTCCAGTACTATTCATACTAAATAAAGATGGTATCCTTAGAATGTGCTTCGATTATCGTCAGTTGAACAAGGTCAAATCAGAACAAGTATCCCCTGCCCAGAATTGACAACTTGTTTGACCAACTTCAGGGAGCCATCTATTTTTCCAAAATAGATCTCAAGTCTGGGTATCATCAACTGAGTTAGTGTGACATACCGAAAACAACTTTCAAGACTCAGTATGGTCAGTATGAGTTTGTGGTTATGTCCTTCAGACTAACAAATGCCCCTGCAACCTTTATGGATCTGATGAACAAAGTCTTCAAGAAGTATCTGGATATGTTCATCATTATATTTATCGACGAAATTCCGGTATACTCTAGAAATGAGGAAGAACATGCTAATCACCTGAGGATAGTGCTTTAGACACTCAGAGATCGCCAGGTTTTCGTCAAGTTCACTAAATGTGAATTCTGATTGAAGTCTGTGACTTACCTGGGTCATGTAGTCTCAGATGAGGGTATTCAGGTTGATCCTCAAAAGATATCAGCGGTGAAAGACTGGGCCAGGCCTACCTCCCCAACTGAAATCAAAAGTTTCTTGGGTATAGCCGATTATTACCGACGCTTTGTGGAAGATTTTCCTCTGGTCAGTTGAGCCGGTCGTGTGAGGCCGTGCAGTTTGTTATAGCTGTTTAGTATTTTCATTTTATGTTAGCCGTGTGGGGCCATAGTTTGACAGTAGTGGTGACCTTGCCGGTCGCGTAGCTTTTCAGTATTCATTTGTTGAGTTTCAGATGACTAGACAACATGGTGGCCTTGTCGGCCTGCATAGGTTCCTTGATATTAGAATGTTTCTGGTTAGATGTTGATGCATTCACAGGTGGCTATAGGCCCAGTTGGCCGGAG
>JACEIK010004175.1:121038-141119 GCA_018107945.1 Datura stramonium | reverse complement strand
CCAGGTGCCAATCATACCCTCCAAGGCGGGGCGTGACATAAATGATTTTACTTATACTAGCGGTTTTACTTACCTTTCATACTCGGTACATTCTACGTACTGACCGCATATTCTATGTAGTATCATTTCATGATACAGAACCCAACTCTCAGGCCCAGCCCCGTTCATAGTCAGTCTTCAGAGTTAGAATCTATGTTGTTGGTGAGTCCTCATCTCCTGAGGACTAGACTTATTCTAATTTTCTCTATGTATTTTTAGTTTCAGTTTTATTGAGTTAGTTGGGGTCTTGTCCCATCAACTCGTCATGTATGAAGACTTTTCAGACATAGGGATGTATTCAGCTCCAAATTGTGTATTCTGATGTTATGTTTAATCTAGACTTCTGATATGATTATCTAGTTGATTCTTCTATTTTATTGATCGAGTTAGATGTATTATTATGTCATGGGTCGACTTGGAGTCTCTTTGGGCTCCTTGTCCCGTGTTACGATCTGGACCTCCATTCGGATTGTGAAAAACTTGGTATCAGAGCCATAGGTTTGAAGTGTCCTAGGGTGTCTAAATGTCGCATCAAGTAGAGTCTTTTTCATGGGTGTGAAGCATGGCATAATTATGACGAATAGGCTACAGAGATGTTTAGGAAACGTTCTCTTCTTTTATGACTCTATTTCATTCCATGAGTTCAACTCTCTCCCTTCCTATAACTCGAGCTATACGCGTGTGAAAAAACATGTCATCTCAGAACAACAACGGTAGTCAGCCAGCCCCACTAACCCCAATGAGTCCTATGTTCGAGCAGGTTACGGATGAAGAACTCAGGGCCGTAGTCCAAGTGTTGATACGGGCCATGATCACCCAGCCTAACTAGCAATATATTGCACCTGTGCACCCTACCGGAGAGGCGACGACTACTAAGGTTCAAGAACTCACAAAGAGGAGCCCGCCTAAGTGTGGTGATTTAGTTTTTGGTGGAGACTGTAAGGGGGAAAAGAGGCGGAGAAAAAGGCCCAGGACTGGGAATTTGGAGATCTCCCAGCAAGGGTCGAGTAATGGGAGTTGCTCTCAACCGCGTTAGAAGTCACTAGCTCAAGCTCGAGGGTACAAGCCCTGGGTGAGGGAGATCACTTATCCACTTTCCAGGCGTTGTAAGAAGCACCACCTAGGAAGGTGCCTAGTGGGTTCAGATGTATGCTTCTATTATGGTCATTCCGGGAATAAGCACAGGGATTTTCCTATAGCCAATAGAGATGGCCAGAAAGGTGATGCCCCGAATCCCCTTCCAGCAGCTATATATAGCCAGTCAGCATGCCCGAGATATGGTAGAACACACGTAGAACAGTGTTCGGCAGGTTCCAACACTTGTTACACATATAGGAAGGCTGGACACATGCACAGGAATTTCCCATCGGCCAAGCAGGGCGAGGGTAGAGACGGTGCGCCAATCGCCAGACCAGTAGCTCCAGAAAATCGCCCATCCTAGTAGCACAGGTTACCAAGACCTAGTGGAAGTCCACCTCAGATGTAGTCCCAGGTATGTTATAAGTTTTTCCCTCGAACCTACTATGATTGTCGATTCTGAGAACCACTGTAAGAGGTACAAATCCCTTTGTGTATTTTAAGATGAGATTTATTGCATGGAAGGTAAGGAAATGGTAAGTGAAAGGCCCAGTCAGGTCTTGAGTTTCTAGTGAGGGAGTTCTATAGATAGTACCTGGGGGTAGTCCATTCTTTCTCCTTTGGATGCTCCTTTACGTATCGCTCGATGCTACGCTCGACTTATGCTTACGTTCAGGACCCTAAGATGATAGGCAACCCAGTTCGTCAGTGATCCCAATGTTACCGTTCAGCTTTATGTCATGACCCTCGTATTATATGTGATCAACTCATAAGATCGTGCTATATCAGGTATATGCCCAGCTTAGATTTCCTAAATGATTCATGCTCATGATTCCCTTACTCTAAACCCTATGGATGTTCCCCATGATGGAAATGATGCTGAAAGTCTATACATTCAGGATAACTCCCTATCCCCACCATAGGTGTTGGTATGTAAAGGTTCAGGAAGCACAGTTATCAGCCAAACCAAGAAGTGTAACAACCCACATGGTCATCTTGTGATTGTCGATCCATTTTCCTAGGTTGAACCTTTCTGTATCTTCATTCTGTTATTCATGATTTACGAAGGCGGATGACATTGTCCCTAAGATGACTTAATGAAGATTGGGTGAGACTTTCTATTTTTGAAGGGTTGACCAAAGTCAACATTCTAGGTTGCTGAGCTCGAATTTGGATTTTTAAAGCTTTGTTGGTTCCGGATGGTGATTTATGATTTAGTTGGGTAGTTTGCATGGGTTACCAGGTGATTCAAGAGTGATTTGAACCTTTGGTTGAATTTATGAGCTTTGAGGAAGCTAGGCGTGACCACGGTCAACTTGGGGTCAAACAACCTTATAGGGGTAACTTGAGGGTTCCAACCAGTCCGGAATGGGTTTCATGATAGGCTTGTGTGTTTGGATTGTGACCAGAGATTTCGGATGGAATTCGGGTGGATTCGAGCATATTGCATATTTGGCATGATCTTAAGTATAAAGGAGGAGAACTTCGAGGTTCGGAACTTCAAAATATTTTTAGCAGGCATTGTAGGAGTTCGTTTAGTTGCCTCGACCAGTGGCGGTGTTATAGATCAGGACGAATCAAAATCGTCCTCAGTGACTAATGTAAAAGCTAGACAAGACGAGGATTCTGGCTGGGTGAAGTTGGAGGAAGTGGTTTAGGAGCAGAAGGTAGAGGTCGTCTCCAAAGGGGGAGAAGGTATACTTCGATATCAGGGTAGTTGGTGTGTTTTGGGTGTTGATAATTTGAGAGCTAGTTCGGTTGCATGGGGTGCCCTTGACCATCATGTCAGACGAAGTTATCCAATTTACCTCTAAGTTTTGAAGGTCGTTTCAAAAAGGGCTTGGTACTCAGGTTAAGCTCAACACAACATTTCACCTGCAAACGGATGGTCAAGCATAGCAGATAATTCAGACTCTCGAGGACATGTTGAGGACATGTGTGATTGATTTCAAGGGTGGTTGGGATGATCACTTGCCCCTTATTGAGTTTTCCTACAACAACAACTACCATTTCCGCATTTAGATGGCTCTGTTTGAGGCTCTCTATGGGTAGAAATGTAGATTGTCCATTGGTTGGTTTGAGGTTGGTGAAGCGGCAATGATAGGACTAGATTCGGTTCATGAGGCTATGGAGAAGGTTCAGCTGATAAGGGACAGGTTGAAAACATCTCAAAGTCGCCAAAAGTCCTATGCTGATGTGAGGAGAAGGGAGTTAAAAATTGAAGTTGATAATTGGGTGTTTTTGAAGGTATCTCCCATGAAGGGAGTGATGCGGTTTGGAAAGAAAGGAAAGCTTAGCCCTTGTTATGTTGGCCCCTACTGGATTGTGAAAGGGGTTGGCTAGGTAGAGTATGAATTGGAGTTGCCTTCAGAATTAGCTTCTGTGCATCCTGTTTTCCATGTATTGTTCTTAAAGACGTGTTTGGGTGATCCAGCTCTAGTTGTTCCGGTGGATAGTGTTGGTGTGAAAGACAGCCTTAGTTATGAGGAGGTTCCGGTGGAAATACTGGATCGTTAGTGTAATGCCCCGAAAACTCAAAGGTTAGGTTTGGGACTTTAAAAATAGAAAAATTGCAGAAAACTAGAAAATCTGGCACCAGTCACAGAACAGTTCGTTAAGTGACCTGTGGGAGGTGCCCACGAGTTGTGAGGTGACTCCTGGGGAGGCCAGGTGAGGAAGTTTTAAGTTTTGGAAAAAGGATACCCCATGGATGACATAAGAGGTCTTGGTCAGTCCCCATAATTCGTTAGGTCAGTCGTGGGGAGTGGCAAATGATAGTACAGAGAGGTGGAGGCAGTGTACTTAACGAAAGGACCCCACAATTCGTGGTCAGTCACCACGAGTCGTGAGGTGAGTCCTGATCAGCTAGGGGGTTATTTTCTGAGAGTGAGGCAATGCACCTAACGAATGGTGACCATGAAAACAATGAGTTTTGAAGTCATTCGTTACCAGCCCCAGACAACTGGTAGACATTTTACTTAATGGATGATGTCACGAGTCGTGGCCCGGGGTAATTAGTCGTTAGGTCCATCGTTAGGACCATCTGACAGTTTTTCCCTGTGAATTTTCAAGGGTCTTTCAGAAATTTCCAACCTTCCTAAACTTGAAACTACATCGTTTTAGACATAAATTCAGACCTATTAGTAGGAATGAACAGCCTTTTTCCTCATTCCCCACGTAGATTCTCAGAAAGCATCGAAGAGTTTCTCTCTAGAACTTTCAGAGTAAGGTCCAGGGTTCTTCATCCATTGCAAAAATTCAAGTTCCTCCTCAAGGGAATTCGTAGCCAGGTATGTGGGAATTTAACAAGGGGATTGTTCTTCCCTTGTGTCCCCTAAAACTCTTCCTCAGTTCAGTATCAATTCTAGCCCTAAATTTTCGATTGTGAAAATATTGCTATCAAACTTTGTTTATTTCTTGAGGAATATTATTCTATGATAATTTTAGAGGTTTTCCATCAATCTGTAACTAAAATGATGTCTGTTTCGTTGAATGTGAATTAAGCCCTAACTCTTGAAAACAGAAACTAAAATCCTGCATAGGTATTGAATTCTAAAAATTTCTTGAATCTTTCAGAGTTAGGGGTTTCTATAATAGTTGTATGTGTTAGAAACTCAGTCAAATATATGTTAGACAATTTCATTCAGAAATTTCATATACTCAGAAATGTCAGCCTAGTCTCGGACAGATTTTTAGCAACCTCTGGGTTGACCAAAATAATGTCAACTGATGAGTTTGACTATAGAAATTCCTGAGGTGTCAGTATCACCTCCTATTTATCATAATCATATACAGAACTCAGTGTATAGGTCCACAAGGCGGTCATGACACTCAGACAGATAGCTCTGACTAGACCTAGGACCCCATTCAGATTACAGTTGTTCTTAAACGGTTACAACGCTTCTAGATAAACAGCTCTGACCAGTCTAGGACCCCATTTCATAATCTGGTTCGCAAAGACTCTCAGAGTGCTTCCAGATAAGTATCCCTGACTTAGTATTGGGCCCCAACAAGCTATCATCTTTGTATTCAGTTTAGGTATTCCAGTGGGAGCATGACTTAGCACCGAGCGGACCGGGGTTCCAGTACACACAAGTTCGTAGAACTATGTTGCTAGCGTATGTTACAGTATTTATTGGCCTGATTGGTCCCAGACTTTTGTTATCACTCAGTTCATTCCTCTTTTCCCTAGCAAGGTATATTGGATCCTACCGGTGGGGCGTATACATTGGACTCCATGTTTAGCTCACGTGGTTACATATCTGTTATAGACTCTCTCACTAGTCAGTCCAGTCCAGTCTCAGAATAAGCAGTTCAGTTCAGTTTCAGCTCTATCAGTTTAGATATGTTCAGTACAGTATCTCAGACTCAAAACTTTCAGACTTAGGGCATGTCTTTGACTTAGACAAGGTCATCTTGACCATCTCAGTTTATTACAGTTATTTAGCTCAGTATATCAGTTGGTCATTGCATGTCATTTTTCAGTTTAGTCTTTTATATTCAGTCATGTTATCTCCTGCTTACTCAATACATTCAAAGTACCGACGCATATTTTTATGCTGTATCATTTCATGATACAGCCGTAGATTCTCAAATTCAGCGGCGTTAGCCGACTTCATTAAGATCTCTCTCTCAACAGCAGAAGTGTGAGTCCTCGTCTTTCGAGGACATTATTTCTTTCATCTCAGCTATGTTTTCTACATTAAGTTAGACTTTGGTTTAGATGGGGACTTGTCCCAGCAACTCATCAATTAGATGGCTTTCAGATACAGACTTGGTTTTCAAACTAGCGGTACTGTTCAGATGTTTTAAATTTTATGATTCAGTCTTACTTTTATAAATGTTTTGTGTTATTATTTCAAAGCCTCCTCTATGTATGTTTAATCAGAATGCTAGTGTATGATAGGTCAGGGGTTGACTTGGGGTAAGTTGTGACCCCAAGTACCGTGTTCCGTCTAGGGTGTAGACTCGGGTCATGACAAACTCGGTATTAGAGCTCTAGGTTTAGAGTATCCTCGGAATATCTAAAAGTTGCATCTATAGAATCCTTTTCATGGGTGTGAAGCGTGCCACACTTATGATGAGGAGGCTACGAGATGTTATTAGGAAAAACTCTCTTTTGTTCATACTCTTTATCGTGCATTAAAGTCCAATTCCAGAAGTGTCCTTCTAACTCATGCTCTATTTCATTACAGTGAATTATGCCTACTAGACACGGTAACGGAAGAAGGGCTGGCAAAGCCAACAGACCTGCCCCACCAGCCCCAGTAGCCCTTCAGGATGACCCAGTGTCCACCGTGGAGTTCAGGGTAGCTATTCAGCTGCTCACTCAAACAGTCACTAATCAAGTGACCCAGCAGGTGGTTCCAGTTAACACAAGCGGGTCTGCAGCAGTTGCTAGGGTGCGGGATTTCACATGAATGAACCCTCCATCATTTCGGGGATCCAAGGTGGGGGAGGACCCCCAAGAGTTTGTGGACGAGATCAAAAAGATTACCCGCATTATGGGTGTCATCTCCTCTGAGAGTGCTAATCTAGCTGCCTACCAGCTAAAAGGGGTATCCCATGTTAGGTATGAATAGTGGAAAGAGGGGCGACCAGCGCGAGCAGGACTGGTAGATTGGGAAGAGTTCAACACAGCCTTCCTGGACAAATTTTTCCCTCGGGAGCTGAGGGAGGCAAAAATGGCTTAGTTTATGAACTTGTGATAGGGCAACAGGACCGTAGAATAATATGCATTGGAGTTTACCAGGCT
The DNA here is from genome assembly GCA_018107945.1 of Datura stramonium. Taxonomy (NCBI): domain Eukaryota; kingdom Viridiplantae; phylum Streptophyta; class Magnoliopsida; order Solanales; family Solanaceae; genus Datura; species Datura stramonium. The sequence continues at coordinate 134,248 of JACEIK010004175.1, read as the reverse complement.
GTCTAAGTACGCTCCAGAGATGGTAACCGAGCCAAGGGCTCACATGTTGAAGTTTGTGAATAGAGTGTCGAACCTGGTCCTCAATGAGTGCAAGACAGCAATGCTGATTAGAGATATGGACCTCTCAGCTGATTGTCTATGCCTAGCAGATTAAGGCTGAAAAACTAAAGGATGTGGAGCGAAAGAACAAACGGGAAAGGATTAGCCAGTCAAATTACGGTCATCATAGGTCTACCGGTAGTAGCCGCCCACAGCAACAGCAGCAGAGAGCCCCAGCACCCAGCTCAGCCAGCTCCCCAACCTTCCGATCCCGCTAGAATCTAAGGGGTGGAGCATCTGGCACTCAGTCTCAGAGCCACAGTGCCGGGAACAGATATCTAGCTTTCCCTAAGTGCGGTGAGAACCACCCAAGAGAGTGTCTTCAGGGTCGAGAGGGTTGTTTTGGTTGTGGACAGCTTGATCATCGGCTTAAAGATTGCCCATCAGTTGGATGCGGGAGAGCACAATCCACCACATCATTAGCTCCAACAGGCCGACCAGCTCAGCAAGCCAATACATCAGGTACAAATGGCGGTCAGCGCCAAAACCATTTTTATTCATTGTCTTCCCATCAGGATTAGGAGAGCTCACCTTACGTAGTCACGGCTATGTTACGCCTCTTTCATCTGGACGTGTATGCCCTCCTAGATCCAGGAGCCACCCTTTCATTTGTGACTCCCTATGTAGCAGTCCAGTTCAATATCAGTCCATAGGTCCTCTCAAAATCATTCTCAGTCTCCACACCAGTTGGCGAGTCAGTTAGAGTCAGCCGGGTGTATAAAAACTGTCCAGTCTCGATCTTGAATAAAGTCATTCCAACTGATCTCGTAGAGTTATACATGGTCTATTTTGACCTTATCCTCAGCATGGATTGGTTACACTCCGATTATGCCTCAGTTGACTGCAGAACTAGAGTTGTCAAATTTTAGTTTCCAAATGAACCAGTGTTAAAATGGACGGGCAATAGTTCAGCGCCTAAGGGTCGATTTATTTCCAACCTTAACGCCCAGAAGATCATTTCCAAGGGATGTATTTACCATCTAGTTCGGGTCAAGGATTCCAACTTTGAGACCCCAACTATCCATTCAGTTTTGGTGGTCAACGAGTTCCCAGATGTATTTCCTGAGGAACTTCTTGGAGTTCCCCCTGAATGGGAAATAGACTTCGGAATAGACCTCCTCTCATATACTCAGCCCATCTCCATCCCTCCTTATAGAATGGCTCTAGCCAAGCTTAAGGAGTTGAAGGACAAACAAAAAGATTTCTTGGATAAGGGTTTTATCAAACCCAACATCTCTCCCTGGGGTGAAAGACGGTACTCTCAGAATGTGCATCGACTATCACTAGTTGAGCAAGGTCACACTCAAGAATAGATATCCCCTACCAAGAATTGATGACCTGTTTGACCAACTTCAGGAAGCCAGTTGTTACTCCAAAAGAGATCTCAGGTCGGGGTACAATCAGTTAAGGGTCAGAGAGTGTGACATACTAAAAACCACATTTAGAAACGGTATGGTCACTACAAGTTTGTGGTTATGTCCTTCGGGCTAACAAACGCCCCCCCAGCCTTCATGGAATTGATGAATAGAATCTTCAAGCAGTATCTGGATATGTTCGTCATTGTATTTATCAACGACATTCTGGTATACTCCACAAATGAGGAAGAGCATGCTAAGTGCCTGAGGATAGTGCTTCAGACGCTCAAAGACCGCCAGTTGTTCGCCAAGTTCAGAAAGTGCGAATTCTGGTTGAAGTCCGTGAATTTCCTAGGTCACGTGGTCTCGGGCGAAGGTATTCAGGTTGATCCTCAAAAGATAGCAGCAGTGAAAGATTGGCCCAGACCTACCTCCTCGACGAAAATTGGGAGTTTTCTGGGCTTAGCTGGTTATTACTGACGGTTTGTAGAGGATTTCTCCTCTATAGCATCTCCTCTGACTAAGTTAACTCAGAAGAAAGTGAAATTCTAGTGTTCAGATATGTGTGAGAAGAGTTTTCAGGAGTTAAAGACTCGACTCACTACTACTCTAGTACTGACTCTACCAGATGGATCAGATGGATTTGTGGTTTATTGTGATGTTTCCAGAGTTGAACTCGGTTGCATTCTGATGCAGCGGGGCAAAGTGATAGCCTACGCCTCAGACAGCTCAAAGCTCATGAGAAGAATTATGCCACTCATGACTTGGAGTTAGTAGTGGTGGTGTTTGCACTAAAAATATGGAGGCACTATCTGTACGGGGCTCACGTGGATGTTTTCATCAATCACAAGAGCCTCCAATGCATATTCAGTCAAAAGGACCTGAACCTCCGTTAGAAAAGGTGGTTGGAACTCCTGAAGGATTATGACATGAGCGTGTTATATCACCCAAGAAAAGCCAATGTGGTGGTTGATTCCCTAACCAGGTTGTGTATGGGGAGCATAGCTCATGTTGAAGAGGACAAGAAAGAAATGGTAAAGGATATTCACAGGCTAGCTTGGTTGGGAGTACAGTTTGTGGATTCAGCCAAAGATGGTGTGGTAATGCACAGTGAGTCAGATTCTTCCTTGGTATTTGAAGTGAAGTCCAGATAGGAAGAAGATCCCATTTTACTCAAGCTTAAGGAAGCAGTTCTCAAAAAAGAAATATAAGCTTTCTCCAAAGGGGGAGATGGTGTGCTCAGTTACCAGGGTAGGTTATGTGTACCGGATATCGGTTAGTTGAGACAGCAGATATTGGCTAAAGCGCACAGTTCTAGATATTCAATTCACCGTGGTGCTACCAAGATGTATTGTGACTTACAAGATATTTACTGGTGGAACGGCATGAAAAGAGATATTGCTGAATTTGTAGCCAAGTTCCCAAAATGCCAACAAGTCAAGGTAGAGCATAAAAGACCGGGAGGTATGACCCAGGATATCAGCATACCCACGTGGATGTGGGAAGAAGTGAATATGGATTTTATTACAGGTCTACCCCAAATACGTCAGCAACATGACTCCATCTAGGTAGTAGTAGATCAGATGACTAAGTTAGCACATTTCCTTCCAGTCAAAACGACGGATTCAGCTGAGCACTATGCTAGACTTTATATCCGAGATTTGGTCAGGCTTCATGATGTGCCATTATCTATCATTTCTGATGGAGGTACTCAGTTCACCTCACATTTCTGGAAGTCTTTTCAGAAGGGACTTGGCACCAGGTCAAGCTTAGCACAGCTTTTCACCCGAAAACAAATGGGCAAGCTAAGCGGACTATTCAGACCTTAGAAGATATGTTGAGAGTGTGTGTGATCGATTTCAAGGGTAGTTGGGATGACCATTTTCCTCTTATCTAGTTTGCATACAACAACAGCTACCACTCTAGTATCCAGATTGCCCTGTTTGAGGTATTGTATGGTAGGAGGTGCAGATCTCCTATTGGGTGGTTTGAAGTGGGCGAAACTGCTATAATCGGGTCAGACACGGTTCATGAAGCTATGCAGAAGGTACAACTCATCAAAGAAAGATTGAAGATAGCTCAAAGTCATTAGAAATCTTATGCTAATGTGAGGTGAAGAGAATTGGAATTTACTGTGGATGACTGGGTTTATCTAAAAATTTCGCCCATGAAAGGCGTGATGAGGTTTGGGAAAAAGGGAAAGCTCAGTCCGAGATATGTGGGACCCTACAGAATTTTGAGGCGAATTGGAAAGGTAGCTTATGAGATGGAGTTACCTTCAGAGTTATCACCTGTGCACCCTGTATTCCATGTGTCACTTTTGAAGAAATGCATCGGAGATCCAACCTCAGTTGTGCCATTGGACAGTGTAGAAATAAAGGATAGTCTCTCATATGAGGAGGTCCTAGTCCAAATCCTTAACTTTCAAGTTCGTAAGCTAAGGAACAAGGAAATTGCTTCAGTCAAGGTCTTATGGAGAAATCAGTAGGTGGAGGAAGCTACATGGGAGGCCGAAGCGGATATGATGTCCAAATACCCACACTTATTTTCTACCGGCTCTGTTACAGCTTGAGACATTAGTTCTAACCTAGAACTCAATTTAGTTTCATGTTCAAATCATGTATTCAAGTTTCTTTTACGTTTATGGATGTATATATGAAAGGTAGATTCAGTTCAGTATGTATTTTGAAACGAAGGTAGTCATTCTGTTAGTTTTAATTCAAATGAGCAGTAATGAAGTGTTATGATTGCTATTCACAGCCTTCTTGTGTGTTTTCCAACATTCGAGGATGAACGTTCTCAAGGGGGAGATATTGTAATGCCCCGAAAACTCAAAGGTTAGGTTCGGGACTTTAAAAATAGAAAATTTACAAAAAAACTGGAAAATCTGGCACTAGTCATAGAACGGGTCGTTAAGTGACCCATTGGAGGTGCCCACGAGTCGTGAGGTGACTCCTGGGGAGGTCAGGTGAGGAAGTTTTAAGTTTTGGGAAAAGGGTACCCCATGGACGACCTAACGAGTCATGGTCAGTCCCCATGATTCGTTAGGTCAGTCGTGAGGAGTGGAAAACAAAAGTACAGAGAGGTGGAGGCAGTGTACTTGACGAAAGGACCCCACAATTCGTGGTGATTCACCACGAGTCGTCGGGTGAGTCGTGATCAGCTGGGGGAATTTTCTCAGAGTGAGGTAGTGCACCTAAATAATGGCGACCACGAGTCGTGAAGTCATTCGTAACCAGCCCCAGACGACTGGTAAACAGTGTTCTTAATGGATGATGTCACGAGTCATGGCCCGGGTTAACTAGTCGTTAGATCCCTCATTAGGACCATATAACAGTTTTTCTCTACGAATTTTCAAGGGTCTTTTAGAAACTTCCAATCTTCCTAAACTTGAAACTACGTCATTTTAAACATAATTTCAGACCTATTAACGGGAATGACCGGCCTTTTTCCTCATTTCCCACGTAGATTCTCAGAAAGCATCGAAGAGTTTCTCTCTAGAACTTTCAAAGTAAGGTCCAGGGTCCTTCATCCATTGCAGAAATTCAAGTTCCTCCTCAAGAGAATTCATAGCCAGGTATATGGGAATTCAACAAGGAGATTGTTCTTCCCTTGTGTCCCCTAAAACTCTTCCTCAGTTCAGTATCAATTCTAGCCCTAAATTTTCGATTGTGAAAATATTGCTATCAGACTTTGTTTCTTTCTTGAGGAATATTATTCTATGATAATTATAGAGGTTTTCCATCAATTTGTAACTAAAATGATGTATGTTCCATTGAATGTGAATTTTATCCCTGACACTTGAAAACAGAAACTAGAATCCTGCATAGGTATTGAATTCTCAAAATTTCTTGAATCTTTCAGAGTTAGGGGTTTCTATAATAGTCGTATGTATTAGAAACTCAATCAAATATATGTTAGACAATTTCAGTCAAAAAGTTCATATACTCAGAAATGTCAATCGAGTCTCAGTCAGATTTTTAGCAACCTTCAAGTTGACCAGAATAATGTCACCTGACCAGTTTGACTACAAAAATTTCTGAGGTGTCAGTATCACCTCCAAATTATCAGAATCGGATCCAGAACTTAGTATGTAGGTCCACAAGGCATTCATGACACTCACACAGATAGCTCTGACTAGCCCTAGGACCCCAGTGAGATTACAATTGTTCTTAGATGGTTACGACGTTTCATATAAGCATCTCTGACCAGTCTTGAACCCCGTTTCAGAATCTGGTCCGATAAGACTCTCAGGGTGCTTCCAGATAAGTATCACTAACTTAGTCTTGGGCCCCAGTTTTGAGCTATCAGCTTGGTATTCAGTTTAGCTATTCCAGTGAGAGCAGGACTTAGCACCGAGGGGAATAGGGTTCCAGCGCACCCAGGTTCCCAGAACTACGTTGCCAGCGTAGGTTACAATATTTATTGGCCTGATTGGTTCCAGACTTTTGTGATCACCCAGTTGATGCCTCTATACCCTAGCAAGGTATTGGGTCCTACTGGTGGGGCGTATACATCGGACTCCACATTTAGCTCAAGTTGTTACATGTCGGTTATAGACTCTCCCACTAGTAAGTCTAGTACAGTCTCAGAATAAGCAATTCAATTCAGTTTTAGCTCTATCAGTTTAGATCATTTCAGTACAGTATCTCAGACTCAAAACTTTCAAACTTAAGGCATGTCTTTGACCATTAGATGGGGTCATCTTGACCATCTCAGTTTGTTATAGTTATTCAGCTCAATATATCAGTTGGTCATTACATGTCATTTTTCATTTCAGTCTTTTATATTCAGTTATGTTATCTCCTTCTTACTCAGTACATTCAAAGTACTGATGCATACTTTTATGTTGTATCGTTTCATGATACAGCCGCAGGTTTGACTCAACACCGTTAGCTCACTTCTTTTAGATCTCTCTCTCAGCAACAGAAGTGTGAGTCCTCATCTTCTAAGGAAATTATTTCTTTTATCTTAGTTATGTTTGCTACATTCTGTTAGACTTAGGGTTAGCTAGGGGCTTATCCCAGCAACTCATCAGTTATTTGGCTTTTAGATACACACTTGGTTTTCAGACTAGCAGTACTGTTAAGATGTTTTAATCTTTATGATTCATTCTTACTTTCATAAATGTTTTATGTTATTATTTCAAAGCTTCCACTATGTATGTTTACTTAGAATGCCATTGTATGGTAGGCCAGGGGTTGACTTGGGGTTACTTGTGACCCAAATAGCGTGTTCCGTCCAAGGTGTAGACTCGAGGTGTGACAGTCAGGTTCGAAGGCTAAGGAACAAGTAAGTAGCTTCAGTTAAAGTGTTATGGAGGAATCAACATATTGAGGGAGCTTTGTGGGAAGCCGAAGTCGATATGATGGCTGGATACCCACATTTATTCCCTACCGGCTTAGTTCCATCTTGAGGTATCAGCTTTGACCTAAAACCCTATTTAGTTTTCATGTTGAGTTCATGCGTCCAAATTTCTTTTATGTATGTGGATGAATGTACGATTCGTTAATTCAGTTCAACTATATAGTTTGAATCGGAGATAGTCATTCCGTTATTCGACTTAAATGATCAGTATTTGAATATGATTATTGCATTTCTCTGCTTTTCTGTATGTTTTCCAACATTCAAGGATGAATGTTCCCAAGAGGGAGATATTGTTATACCCCGAAAGCCCAAAGATCAGACCCGGGAGTTGAAACGGAGAAAAACTTAAAACCTGGCATCAGGCATAAAACGGGTCATGAGGTGACCCGTGGGAGCAGCCCACGAGTCTTGATGTGACTCGTGATGAAGCCCAGATGATGAGTTGGAAATTTGGAAATGAGATCTCCATGGACAAGACCACGAGTCATGGTCAGGCCCCACGACTCATTAGGTCAGACGTGGGGAGTGATGATTGAGAAAATAGAAGGAAGAGGGTAGTGTACTCAACGGAAGTACCCCAAGAGTCGTGGTCAGTCACCATGATTGGTGGAGAGGGTCGTGAGCAGCATGGTGAAGTAAAAATAAAATCCTTCGAAGTGTACGTGATGGGTAGTGACCATGAGTCGTGGTCACCAGCAACGAATTGCCAAGTCTCCCGTTACAAGCCTAGAATATTTGAGAAGCAGTGTACTTCATGTATCATGACATGAGTCATGTACAGAGGGGACAAGTCGTTATATCCCTCATGGGGGCTACCTGGCAATTATTTTCTGCGAATTTAGTAAGGCCTTTTCTGTAATTCCTAAGATCCTAAGGCCTAAACTACATCGTTTTGAGTAATGAAAGATGACTTTTAAAGGGGTTAAGTTCATTTTAGGCCATATTCATTCATGCATGCAAGGTAGAAGGTGAGAGAGGGTGATCAAGCTTAGTGTTCTTCGATTTCTCTTTAATTCCTATTGGGCATTCAAAGAAGTGTAAGAATTAGCTACCATCAGGTTTGTAGGGTTATGAATGGGTGATTCCTTTCACACCCATGCCCAATCCCCCTCTAAATCATGAATTTTCTATGTCTAATCTATAGGGTTTTTGATCCAATGCATGAAATTCCTAATTCTCTACATGGGTATGATTTAATTATGGTTCTACTACTAAATTATGAAGCATGGGCAAGTTTTATATTCTTTTCAATCAAAAATCATGTTTCTAGTTTTATGAATTAAAAATCCCATTGATGAAAATTCTTGAAAGATGAGATTTGTGATGAATGTATGATGATGATGAGATATTGTGATGAAAAGCATGATTTCGAGTTACCCGTTTTTATAATCATGTTTTCGAAGTGAATTGAGTATTTTCAAGCATGTTAGAGTATTGGGTAGTGCCCATGTGTTCGAGCAATACTCATGATTTCACCAATTGAGCTTACCGCATGGTTTTGGAGTTAAAACTCTCAATTATTTTCAGCTTGTGGTATGTTTTGAGCTAAAGCTTCTCATATATATATATTTCAGATTTTGAGATGTATTTAACTATTGAGTTTCATCAATAGACGATGTTGAGCTTCGATGGAAAATGATGTAGAGCATATGCATGTTTTTGGGAGTAGTGTCTAGCACCAAGTAGGCTAAGGGTCGATCATCCTATGCCTTAGAACTACGCTCCAGCATAGATTTATACTTATTATATATATATACACTTTGGGACCTCCCTTGTGAACTATCCCCTGCCCCGATTGGACCTCGAGATTGATATCGATATCATGGTATTGTCCCTAGCCCTGGCAAGGTTTTGGATGGATCTACCCACTTGAGTGTAATAGTTGGGACCAGTAAGCTCTATCGTGGTATGTCGGTTAAAAGACGAGTCTCCCATTGTTCCTCATGATTTCAATTATGCATGTTTGTCATTCTTGATATGTATGTGTATATATATATATTTAGATATGTTCTAAAGAAGGTTCGACCCAATGTTCGGTCTTCTTATGATTATTAAGTTTTATGCTTTGGGTCATTTCATTTAGATGCAAAGTTTGGATATGTTTGGATCATGATTTCAAAAAATAGCATGCAATACCCTACTCTCAAATTCTTGTTTTCAGTATATTTACAATATGCATGTTTTAAATGATTTTACTTACATAAGCGGTTTTACTTACCTTGCATATTCGGTACATTCCACGTACTGGCCGCATATTCTATGTTGTATCGTTTCATGATACAGGACCCATCTCTCAGGCCCAGCCCCATTCATAGTCAATCTTCAAAGTTAGAATCTACATTGTTGGTGAGTCCTCATCTCCCCAGGACTAGACTTATTCAGATTTTCTCTATGTATTTTCAGTTTCAATTTTATTGAGTTAGTTGGGGTCTTGTCCAATCAACTCGTCTTGTTTAGAGGCTTTTCATACATAGGGATGTATTCAGCTCCAGATTGTGTATTTTGATGTTATGTTTAATCTAGACTTCCGCTACGATTATCTAGTTGATTCTTCTATTTTATTGATCGAGTTAGATGTATGTTTATTCCATAAGTCGACTTGGAGTCTCTCGGGGCTCCTTATCCCGTGTTGCGATCCGGGCCTCCATTCGGGTCGTGACACTAAGGCATTTTTTCAAGCATACACTATCAAGTTAATTTGTTGAGTAGATCCCATAAATGACTCGACTAGTTCTCTCACAATATCTAGCAAGATGGTCTATAGTGTTTAACCAATATGAGATCGTATACACACCTCAAAAGGTTGTGAAGGGGAAAGAACTTGCCAATTTTCTTGATGATCATCCTCTTCCAGCAGAATAGGAGATTTTAGATGAGTTTCCTAATGAAGATATATTGTTTATTGAAGAACTATCAGTATGGACGATGTTCTTTGATAGATCTGCACATCATGATGGTGCAGGGGCAAGAGTCATGTTGATATCCCCAGAAAGACTAACCTTTAAATTTTCATTTGTTTTAGGTGAAACATGTTCCAATAATGCCGCAGAGTACCAATCTTTAATTGTGGGCCTTGAAATGGCATCAGATATGTAATACCCCGGAAGCCCTAAGATCAGACCCGGGAGTTTAAATGGAGAAAATAGAAAATTCTGCACCAGGTCACAGAATGAGTCGTTCTGTGACCCGTGGGAAAAACCACGAGTTGTGAGGTGACTCGTGGTGAGGTACTAGACTTGAGTTGAAAAAATATCGTTGATAGGGTCACCACGGGCATGACCACGAGTCGCGGTCAGACCCCATGACCCGTTGAGTCAGTCGTGGGCAAGGGAAATTGGAAGAAGGAGTTTGAGGTGGCAGTGTACCTTACGGATAGACCCCACGAGTCATGGCCAGACACAATGATTTGTTAGGTGAATCGTTGTCAGCAAATAACTAATGATCTGAGGTTTGAGGCGGTGGAGGTAACGAGTGGTGACCACGAGCCATGGTCACCGATAATGATTCGTATGATGGCCCATTATGAGTTCCAGGTGAAACCTCAACAGTCTACCCAACGATCAATGTAATGACCTGTGGTTAGTGGCAACGACTCGTTAGGTCCCTCGGTGGGGACGACGAGCAGTTATTTTCTATGAAGTTATTAAGGGTATTCTCGTCATTCCTATGCTTTAGGGTCCTATACTATGTCGTTCTAAGCTATTTTCAGAGTGTATTAAGATAGATTAAGTCATTCTAGCCTATTCTAAACCCATGGATGCAAGTTAGGGAGTTAGAGAGGAGATCAAGCTTAAGCCCTTCCAATTTTTCTCAAATTCCTCTTGGGAAATCAAGAAAGTGTAAGAATCAGTTTTAATCAGGTATGTAGGGCTAAATGGGTGAATCCGTTCACACCCATGCCCAATCTCTCTAAATCATGGAAATTCCTATGTTAATTCTATGGGGTTTTAACCCAATGCATGGAATTCCTAATTCTCTATATGGTTATGATTTAAATGAGTTTTTACTATTGAATTATGAATCATGGGTAAGTTTTATGTGGTTTTCTATTAAAATTATGTTTCAATCTTTTTGAATTAAAATGCCAATTAGGAGAAGTTCATGAAAGTTGAGATTATGATGAATGTTCAAGTGTGATGAGATATTTATGATGAAAGTATGTTTTCAAGTTACCCATGTTTATGATCATGTTTTCAAGTGAATTATGTATTTTCAAGCATGTTAAAGTATCAGACATTGCCCAAATATTCAAGTATGAGTTATGATTTTACGAATTGAGCTTACCACTTGGTTTTGGAGTGAAGACTCCCATTTACGCTCAGCTTATGGTATGGTTTGAGCAAGAGCTCCTCATGTATGATTTCAGTTTTGATATGTATTTGATTATTGAGCTTCGTCAATAGACGATGGTAAGCTTCATTGAAAAATGATGGAGAGCATATGCATATTTTTGGGAGTAGTGTCTAGCACCGAGTAGGCTATGGGTCAGTCAACCCTATGCCTCAGAACTACGCGTCAATGTAGGTATGATCATATTATATTGGGACCTCCTATGTGAGCTATCCCCTACCCCGATTGGGCCACGAGCTTGATATTGATATCATGGTATCATCCTTAGCCCTAGCAAGGCTTTGGACGGCTCTACCCACTTGAGTGTGATAATTGGGACCACGTAAGCTCTATCGTGGTATGTCGGTTAAAAGATGAGTCTCCCAATATTTCTCATGATTTCAGTTGTGCACATTCATCATTCATGATATACATATCTATATATGTTCTAAAGAAGATTTGACTCAATGTTTAGCTTTACTTATGACTATCAGATTTTGGCTTTGGGTCAATCGATTCAATTCTGATGTTATGTTATGTTGAGAACACGATTTCAGAAAAATAGCATCCAAGACTTACTCTTAGATTCTTATTTATTTATGTTTATATTATGCATGTTTTAAATGATATTACTTATTAAGCGGTTTTACTTACCTTGCATACTCGGTACATTCCATGTATTGACCGTATACTCTATGCTGCATCGTTTCATGATACAGGCCTCAGCATTCAGACTCAGCCCCATCCTTAGCCAGTCTTTCAGAGTTAGCATCCTACGCCTATTAGTGAGTCCTCATCTCCTGAGGACCATGTTTTATTAGTTTTCTTTATGTATTTTTAGTTTTTAGCTTTAGCGAGTTAGCTGGGGGTCTTGTCCCATCAACTCATCAGACTTAGAGGCTTTTCAGACAAAAAGGATGTATGCAGCTTCAGATTCGTGTGTATTTTTGATGTTATGCTTATTTCGGACTTCCGCTAAGATTATCCTGTTAGTTCTTCCGCTTTTAATGATTGAGTTAGACGTATGTTCAAGCCATGGGTCGACTTGGGTCTCTCAGGGCTCCTTTTCTTGTGTCTCGATCCGGGCCTATGTTCGGGTCGTAAAAAACTTGGTATCAGAGCAATAGGTTTGAAGTTTCCTAGGGTCTGAATGCCACGTTAAGTATAGTCTTTATCGTGGGTGTGAAGTGCGCCACACTTAAGACAAAGAGGCTACGAGATGTTTGGGAAATGTTCCTTTCTTTCATGATCTATATTGTGCGATGAAATTTCTCCTTATCCTTCTAACTCGTGTTATTCGCAATTGCAGAATCATGGATCCCCACAGACTTAATGGTAGAAGGAATGGGATTGGAAACGGCCACGAGGATGGCAATGGAGACGGGCACCAACAAGCCCCAGCAGTCCAGGAGTACTATGCACTGGAGCCGATTGCCCATGCTGAATTCCGTGCAGCTATTCAGATGCTAGCGCAGGCCTACCGCTTAGGTAAACCAGCAGGCAGTGGACAAAATGGAAATGTGGCGGCAGCTCGAGTCAGAGATTTCTTGAGAATGAACCCGCCAGAGTTCCTTGAGTCAAAAGTGGATGAGGACCTGCATGAGTTCGTTGATGAGATTGTGAAGATCACCCAGGTCATGGGGGTGAATGGAGTTGAGTGTGCTAATTTGACCTCATATCAGTTGAAAGGGGTTGCACACATTTGGTTTCGACAATTGAAAGATTATAGGGCCGCCGGAGCATGCCCTGTCACTTGGGAGGAGTCCATGTTGCGTTCCTAGATCGGTTCTTTCCTCATGAGATGAGGGAGTTAAAGGCATCCGAGTTCGTGAATCTTAAGCAGGGGAGGATGATGGTACAGAAGTATGCTTTTGAGTTCACCCACTTTTCAAAGAACGCCCCAGAGTTAGTGGTTGATCAGAGGGCGCGGGTGAGCAGGTTTGTTCATGGGGTGGCAGGCTATTTGGACATGGATTGCAGGATCTCTATGCTCCATCAGGATATGTATTTCCATCAGATTGTATTATACACCCAGCAGATGGAGGAGGCGCATATAAGGG